>JAPYZP010002303.1:0-14559 GCA_030522985.1 Torymus sinensis
ATCTACTATTTAAGTGTTAAAAAATCATGATTCTGAGGCTAGCTCATCAGGAATTGATTATGCAGAGAAATGTTCAAGAAGAAAAAGTTTTGTTTCAATGTTATCTGTAACTTTTGCATTTGACATTTCCGTGTAAAATCAAATCCTGCTAAGTTATAACCGAAAATCGACCATTTTAGATACATTTTGGCGTTAAAAATCGTTTTTGTGGTTCTAGCTCATAAGGAATTGATTAAACAAAAGAAAGTTTAATAAAAAAAAAATGTGTTTTAATTAATTCTAGCCGAAGTATATGTTAGATTTATAATGAAAATTAATTTTCGATAGATTACGCGTAAAAATCAGTTTTTTCAAAATTTTGGGTCTAGTGTAATTTCCGATCAGTTCTGATTAAAATTCATTGAGATAATCGGGTTACTTGATCATATACATATACGTATAGACATACATAAATCCTCGAAGACCCTTAAAATGGAATCGTTTTTGATGGAAAATATTTGTTGTATTGTAAATTTTCAGAATTTGAAGTATTACAATTAGTGCTGTGGCGAAAATATATATTCTTAAAAACAAAATTTCCAAACTAATCGAAAAAGCTGCACATGCGAAAATCGATTTAAAAACAAAGCTTACTTTGCGCTTTTTCCGTGTAAATCATATAAAATTTTCTAATTTCCCATAAAAATAAGTCTACAATAGTTAAAAGCGCATCCACTATAATATAACTTTGACCAAAAAGCAACATCTGAAACGCACCAACATTCCTGCCCAATACACATCCCAAACTCGAGCCCACCCCATCCCCAACTATACACACACTCCTCCATGAGCGCAAAGGTCAAGTGCACGTAGACACAACAATCGCGCGCGCTCAATGAAGCTGAACTAAGTGAACTAAGTATATAATAACGTTTTACCTTGGCTCCCTGGTTCACCAATTCCTCGGCGTAGCTGCGACCTATGCCTGCTGCTCCTCCCGTCACCAGGGCGACGCGGCCTTTCACCTCCATGCTCTGCGCGTGTGTGTGTATGTATATGTATTAGACAATAATTCACGTCTGACGTCTCTTACACAGAGGCGGAAATGTAGCGGCAGTCCCTTTGTTTATCCTGCGGAAGAATCGATTCTGGATTAGTGCGGCGCCGAGTAGGAGGGAATACGAAGGGTTGTTGTGCGGGATGAAATGGTCAGTTGGGCGGACGCTCAATGTTATATATACGCGGCGCGGTAGTTCGGAGCTTTTTCGAGCTGCTTATTTTTAAGTAGTAAGGGTTGCTGGTTTTACCTTGAGAATCGATCATTCATCTGAATTATAGTCTTATTAATGGTTATATATATATATTGAGTAAAAATGAATCTTTGATTAAATCATTCGGATTTAAAAATAAAATGAAAATTGGAGCAGAATTTAAAATTCTACTTGAAAAGTAGCATTTTTATTTACTAACGCACTTAACGACAAAGTAAATTATCTCACACCAATGCAAACTAATATTCTACAATCGCCAACCGAAAACAACCATCATCCCCAAAAACTCTGTCTCCGCTCCAACCCCTTCCCACCCCCATCCCCATGAAAAATAAACGAACCGCGCGCAGCACCATATCAATCAATCACCGCATCGAGAAGAAGAAAAACAAATAATACACTCCCATCATCCGCGCTCCCGCGACCACTTCATCTCCACACTGAAAAAGACAACCACACACGCACGTCACGTATACGCTGGCAACCAAACGAAGTGGATAAAGACACACGACGAGTCGGCGACGAGAGAAGGAGACGAGGAAGAGAAGTGTGTGTATATGTAGCGCTCGGCAACCGGCGTGTGCGCGCCGCCTGTACTTACTACGCGAATGACTCACGTAGAGGAGAGAGCGAGAGAGAGAGGGAGACTCTCGCAACAGGCTCGAATCGCACCGCCGCCGGATCCGCGCGCAAGGTGTGGTTTGCGCGCGCAGGGGGGATGCGGTGGGCTGCCTGGCTACGCGCGGTGGTATCGATTCAGAGCGGAGACCCGTTTACACTATAGGAATTGGGGAGCGGGACAAGGGCGATGAGGGTTTTTTCGGGTGGGGCGGGCTATTTGGAGCAAGGAAGAAAATGAGGACGGATTCGGAGGGTCTTTCATTGTTACTTCGTGTTTGTTATACAGATGGGGCTTGTACAAGGCCCCTTTACAAAATGACAATGTGGTATAGAAAAATATTAAAAGATAAAGTTATGTCGTTGTACATAAGCGTATGCTAGAACGAAGAGTATATATAATAATTAATATTATGGCTAACATAAGTGCAAATTATACATGAATGCAATAACGGTATTTTGAACTGACTTTTTTCAAACCAAGAGCATATATTACTATAGTATTTTCACGCATAATAATTAAATTAATAATAGAACTTATTTTCAATATTGTTATTTAATATACGTGAGTTTTTTTAATCACAGACACTATATGTTAATTAATTCAAACATATAGATGAAAATAACAAAATACGACATTACGATTGAAAATACTTTTTTAGATAAATGTAAAAGTTTTTTAATGTTTCATTTACATAGTTGTTCCTTAGGAAATGTTGAAAATACATCCATGTTTAGAAAATATTTTTCCCTTCTTAAAAATAAAGTGATGACCGGAAGAAGTGAAGCCACTATAGACTTGATCCGTGATTGGCCCTTGGATAAAAACCGCGAGAATTCAAAATTAAATAAGTATTTTTATTTGATATTACCATTGGAATCAAAATGATTAAAGTGAAAAGTATTAAATAAATAATAATGAAATTAATGTTGATCATAGCTTGAAAAAATAAATAATATGTTTTAATTATTTGTTAAAGTGATAGTAAGAAGTAGTAAAGCATTTTAAAACACAATACGATTATAGTTATTGAATTTCACGGTAAAATTCAAAACAATAAGCAATGTATCTTACAAGAATTAATTATGGTAATATAAGAATAAATTATGTCAATTTTATGTTCGGACTTTATTTGATATTTCATGAAAAAAATGCGATTTAAGTTTCGAGCTTCAAAATTTAGTATTTGTGAAGAGTAAATGTACTACAGTATTATATGAATTATCAAAAATGCATTAAAATTAAAAGAAAAAATATTTCCGGCTCATGAGGAATAAATTATTCTAAGCATGTTTAATAAAAAAAGTACATAATTTCATTAATTAAATGTTTAATATAAAAATAAATTTTATAAAAATAAATTACTAATAATATTTTCATCATAAAAAATATTTCATTATATTTTCTTGAAATCAGTGATGATAACATCTGTAGAAAAAACATCTGATATACACATATTTGAATTTAGAAATTCACTGTATGTATATGTAATATATAGCGATAACTACCGTACCGACACTCGATACTTCGATAGACGGTCTTTCCTCCTCCACAATTTTCGCCGTTCTACAGCCTATATACATCCTATACTTTATGTATATTTACACACAATTTACAAGATATTACCAATTTTCTAACTCTTAAGCTGGCTCCGGCGAATTAGCGAAGTCGATAAATAAAAAAAAAAGAAAAGAAAAATACTATACTGGAGTACGAATTTTAACTTTTTTTTTGTATTTTTGTCAAGTAGGGTCACCGAAAACGTCCTATCTTGCCTCCTCGGGTAAGAACGTCGTATCTCGACTCGGCGCGTAAGATAGTCCCATCTCGGGGGCCTGATTCGCTAAACATGTCCAGCGGACCAATGTTTTTAGGTAGTTTTTTAAGGTAATTGCAGTTTTTAGGTAGTTTTTTTATAATGCCAAATTCCAACTTAAATTGTTTTTAGGTAGTTTGCCTCAGCAATCGCTGCCATAGTCATAGTTGACCCAAGACTAGATTTTTCCTCTTGAGTATTATGAACTTGAAACTTGAAAGGAAAACTTCACGTCACATTCGTAATAATCAATCAAATAAGTCGTTCGACACAATGATTGTGCCTATGACACGACTTAAAATTGATCATAGGCACACAATTAAAGTACGTATGTTGATGTAAGTCGACACGAGACATTACAATCAACAGTGTCTCGATCGACTCAGGCTTCCGAAACTTATTAAAAAATCCAAAAACATTGGCTTTGCGTACGCGCAATTTCAGCCGACACAGCACCGATACAACAGTGTATCGTTCTTTGTGCATGTCGCGACCGACGCGCTTAGTGAATCTGGCCCTGAACACTCCGTGTGTTGACTGTTGACGTTGAGCCGACACCGAGCCGGCTTACGTTTTATACGTATATGACACCTACAATTCTGCCGTTACTTTTTTAACATAAACAAATACGTAAATACATGCAACACTACAAAACGCCATTGCCTGCTAATGAAACAATGTAATACTGCATATCAACAAATCGTTACGAAACAAGAAGACCACAACTTTATATTATCGCTCCCTTTTGCCTTGAATTTGGTTGCCGTTTCTGTATTTAAGCTCACAGATGAAATCGTTGAGTATCATCCAACGAGTTTTTTCCCAAATTCACAAACACGGAGTTTACATATACCTTTTAATTTGAGCACAGCGAGTACTTGATATACATTTTTGAAAAAAAATGGGTAATGCTTCGTATATAGCGAACAGGAAGTAGGGGGATTAACAGAAGCGGATTTCTTGTTTCTCGTTGATGCCCTAAATGGAGATAATATAGGTCATGAAACGATTCATTTGGGTACAATTTTCACTATCTTATCCGGCTAGGCTCTTTGGAAAATTAGTCCTGCATTAGTCTACGCCGCGCACCCCGCGAGCTTCGTGGAAGCTCGCGTTACGACTCGGTCGACGAACCGCACCCTCAAACTAACTGTGGGGAGAGGGAGCGAGCAGCTGACAATGTGAGCTGCGGCCCATTTGCTTATATTTAGCGCCGCCTTGCGGTAGCCAATCAGCGAGCCGGAAAACTCGCCCCATCCCTTGCCGAGGTGTTCTGTTCGACTCCGAAATTTCGAAGTTGACTCGCTCTCCGCGGGACCCGTACGGCTGATCGGTCAGTTTTTTTTCTTACAACTATGTAATGTAGGAAGATATTACTATAAAGGGCAAATTTGCCAGTATAACAATAATAAATAAATAAATAAAATAGCGAAATAGTACATTGTGCAAGAAAGGGAGAAAATGAGCTATTTCTAGCGAGGGTGAGGCGTTCAGAACGAGTTGGAGTCGAGGGCGCCCGAGACAGAGACGAGTGCTGAAGTTACCTCACCCGAGTCTGAAATAGCTTTTCTTCCCGTGTTACACACCGCATTTTTTTTAACGAAGGTATGAGGGTCTTTTTTACGTGTATGGGCTGGAGAGAGGATTGGGCATTTCGAGTTGTAAACAAGGCAGTTGAAATTTTCATTTCTCACCTAAAACAGGTGAGAAATCGCCATTTCTCACTAGTTTCTACCCCCTGAAAGGGGGTAGAAATATTCATTTCTCACCTGTTTTAGGTGAGAAATGGATAATTTCTCACCACTTTTACAAAATGCGCTCGAAATGCGAAATTTTCTCTCCTATTTCATGCCTGAGTTGAGAAAAATACAATGTCGACACCTGTAATGACTCCCGACATTTGCTAGACGTGGGATAACCGAGTTATAAATGATTTTGAATTTTGTGGATACTACAATCTATTCGAGTTGGGGCTAAGGTGTAGACATTAGAAAACACCCTTATTTTAAAAATTTTATATCTTTTAGTATTCACATATTTTTTCAATTAATATCAACTTAATATTAGTTGTTGTTACATGAATAATTATTAATATAACTTTTCTTTTCAAAAATTAGTAGTTTTCAATTTGTAAATTCTGTGCTTCTTTTATAATTAGAATTAGTTCTCTTGCAATTATGTTCAGATAAACAAAAGGCAAAAACGAAACCCTTATTACCTTTCTCTGTAAAGATTTTTCTAGTGCTTCAAAGAAGCTGTAATATTATTTCATAGTATTAAAATAAATTATCTCTCTGATATAGAAACATTACAAAAATAACATTATTCAAGTTCCAGATGTCATGACTTATAATGAATATTCTAGCATGAATATGTTTATGCTACAAATGGTTTTATCTTCCTGGCTTTTATATCATGATACATATTTACTTCTAATGTTACAGAAGCTCCTACCATAACAACTCCACCAAATCCACCATGGTAAAATTTAATTTTTCTTAATCCCTCACCATAATTTTTAAATGAATGAGTGAACTGAAAAAAAGAGATAATTTTATTATTTGAAACATGAACAAGTATATGAATATAATAGTTACACAAACTTTGATCCACTCCCCCCTTTTTTCTACTTGTTTGTCGTAGTAGAATTCTCTCAATGATGATACATCAGAATCTACCAATTTGTATGTACATGTATAGTGAGCATTGCTGAGATCTTTATCTGCTGCGTACCATTCTGTCACCTAAAAAATATAATATATGTATTATTGAGACAGATTGTCATAGATTGTTAAAACTAAAATATTAATTACTTTATACCTTCACTATAGGCTGCAACTTATCTAAAATATGTTCTGTGAACCCTTCTTCCAAGAGATCAATAACATATTTGTTATGATGACTGTGTTCTGGAGTAGTAATAATACATTTACCTTGGAATGTATCGTCATTGGGAAATGGAGTAATATTGACTGGTATATCTTCCGCTTTCCCAAATTCAATGATTGTTATAGTTTTTTTATTTTTGTACGGTGCTACTTTGTCGTATACAAGATTTTTACCAAAAGGCCTATTATCACACAAATAATAGTAAGATGTCCAAGGCACTTTCTTGTCAACAGGGAACTTTCTGCAATTAACATACTCTGCTTTCTTTCGCCATACGTATTCTTTAAGGAGTTTATGCCATTGTTTGCAAACCAAATGACACAAGAGTAGTGTTTTATTATCAACATGTTTAAATATTTCTGATAACAATTCTTCAGGAATATATTTTTCAATAATGAATAACCCGTTAGTACTTTCATCACATTTCTCAGAAATAGAACTCTCATCTAGTTCTGCTTCTTTTTCTTCAGTATTGGATTTTTTATTAGGAGTCATGTTTTATTTTTCCTAAAAAATAGTATATATAAAACAATTGATTAAATTAATTATTCATTAAAAAAATATAGTATTTTACTACACTTTCCTAAAATTTAGTAATAAACATATGTACAAGAAACATCTGTTCATTATATAAATTAAATTAAATCGTAATTTTTAATGAAAAATACAATATCAACAAATCTTTCTTTAGTATAAAACATTCGCCACTTAACCTCGCAAATAATTCAATATTTTCGCACAGAATATTTTAATTTTAGAATAACTTAAATAATCGATATTATACTTACGGCAAAATAAACTTACATATTAGATACAAGCTTATAAGTTACAACAGTTCTTGAGAAACTAACCTCACAAAGAAAAAAGCTTTTGCTTCTCCAACTTTTTGCGATATTTACCTATACTTACTTAACTTATACCGGACGGCTGTCGACTCCCACACTTATTTTTTGAAAAGAAACTACATGCAACTTAAAACAATACTGCGAATTTAGGTTAATAACGTAACAATCGAATCCTGTTTATCAACAAATCGGCTCGCTCGCGATATAGAAACGTATACCTAATTGCAATGATGTCCCTCCCAGCCTGTAAAATCGCTGGCATATTTTATGGCCTGTTCTCCATTAGCAGACGCCGGGGTTTCCGCGATACCTATATATATATATATATGAGGGTTCACTACCAAATTCGCGAATATATATACGCTATAGTACTTACATAGGTAGAACGTAGAAAGTAAAATCTTTGTGTTTGTTTTAGCCTCTTAGGAACCACCCAGTGCAGCGTATTTTAAATTTTTTAGATTTTAGACAATGTCAAAAGAAATAAACAGAATAATTTTTAATATTGTATTTTCGACGACAAAATTAAAAAGTGGGAAAAAAGGTACCTAAAGTGCGCAGCAATGAGTATACTTACAAAGATAAAAGGCGTACAAGTGTAAAATCATTATAACTTGAATAAACACATTCCTACTTACCTATGGCTTTAAACGCAAATAAATTAGTCTTACATAATTAATGAATATTCGAAACTTACATTTATTTCCCTTGTACACTTTTATATTCTCCGTAAATATCGAACCTACCCTATCTATTCTAATTTTTTAATTCGTTTCAATACTCCTTTCCTAATTTTTCATTATAAAATGTTGGTATTTATCACTCATTTAAAGCTTCGCGGTTCTCCAACAATCAAACGCAAACGTACGCAAGCGCACTAGCGATTGTTTTCGAACTTGCGAAGAGCGATAAAGCAAATAGAATACTTCTGCAGTTTTTTCTAATTAATCGGGCTACACTGATAACAAAGTACATAAAAAAATGATATACCACTTCTGACATCAATAGGCCCGCATTAAATACCAATACGAAAACATACTTTTTTCTTGTTATTTCCAGTTCTCCAGCGATCCACTCCCTCATCGTCATCAATAAGTCAATCTCAGATATAATACCCGCAAGTAGCGCGCGTGCGGCTAAAAATACTAAAAATAGCCCAATACAAACAACGCGGAGAGAGGGAGAGAGAGAGCGAGCGGCGATTTAGCAACAAACATGCAAATAACAGCATTACGCAATATTCTCTCCCGTTGAGGTTATATAGCGTGATATTATACACGGGGGGGAGTGTGCGCCGATATGTAGATAGATACAAGCATACATAGTATATACGCGCACATATACGTATATAATATACATACCCATAGATTGTAGAACCGAATAAGAGAGCTGATTTGAATGAAAAACAGGTTATCCGCTCTCGGCTTTCGCCTTGAAGCCGGCTTCTCCGCGTAGGTATCCTATATGCAGATTTCGCGCACGGTGCGGTGATATATTTTCCGCAGTAGCTGCCGCCGTCGCTGAGGATCACACGCAGTGTGCGCGCGCTTGAGAGTGACTGATAAATAATTCCGAAGGAGGGACACGTCGTGTTGAGGAAAAAAATAAGTTGATACACGCAGCCGGCTGCGGTGCGAGACGAGTGTCAGTAGTAGCACGGAGGTGTGTCTCGCGCAGGTTGCACGCGGTCGATGAGATAAAATGGCCCTCACGACAAGCAGATTCGGGAGGTTGCTCTTCTTCAGGTCAGCGGGCGACTTTGACGGCTACAAGCTTAGCAAATTATCGAGGGTGAGTTTCAATTTTTTGGATTTTATCCGTGCGATGTATTAAGTATGGATAACCGGCTTTTGTTATAAAGGAAAGTTTTTTTTTGATAAATGTAACCTAGAACTTGTGTGACACTTTGCAGGTTCTCACTGTTAATTTTTCCATCAAATCTGAAGTTCCTGAGGCTGAGAGCGAACTTGAGAAGCACCCAGCTCCCCAGGGAGATGGAAAGATTTTCAAGTCAGCTGATGAAGTTGTATCGGACATACCTAATGGTGCAAAACTGTTAGTTGGAGGCTTTGGTCTCTGTGGGATTCCAGAAAAGCTTATTGATGCTATACTGAAGAGGGGGTCTAAAGACTTAGTCGTGGTTTCTAATAACGCCGGAGTTGATGACTTTGGGCTGGGGAAACTGCTCAAAGACCACAGAATCAAAAGAATAATTGCCTCTTATGTAGGCGAAAATGCAGAATTCGAAAAACAATATCTGAGTGGTGAACTGGAGGTGGAATTGACTCCCCAAGGAACATTGGCTGAACGTGTCAGGGCTGGTGGTGCTGGCATCCCTGCTTTCTACACGGCTACTGGTAAATTTGAATTTTTTAGCTAATTTGTTCTACAAGATGTAGTTTAAAATCCACAATCACCTTTATACATGTATCATCATATGTATATATTTAGTAATTAAAAATATTACTTATGTCGACTGTAATTTACTATTCACTGATAAGAAATTTTCCATTGGTCTTACAGTCTTATAAATTAAATTAATAAACATTAATGGTACTCAGATTGCTCTTGTTTATAAACACCTCCGTAGAATCTAAAATAAAAACTTAATTAAAACCTGGAAAAAATATTGTTAGCAAAATCTGACTGCCATTAATATTAATTAATTTAATTTATAAGACTGTAAGACCGATTGAAAAATTCTTATCAGTGAATATGTATATATTCTTTATATATGAAAATATCTGTAAATAGTAAACATTATTTTTGTAGGTTATAATTAGAATAATATTTAAACAATTTTAAATTAAAATATGGTAGATCAAAACAACTTGAAAAATATAAAAATATTTGCGGTATTGATCATGTTCAGTCACAAATAAAAACTCATTTACATTGAATCATAATGAGATTCATTAATATTTCATCAGGCTAAATGGAACATATTTTTTATTTATAACAATATTATGATGTAAGAAATAAATAAGGCAAAAACTAATTCCACATATTTTACCTGAATACAGGTTTTGGAACCATCATTCAAGAAGGTAATGTTGTTATCAAATACGACAAGGATGGAAACGCAGAGATATCTGGTGAACCACGAGAACATCAGCAATTTGATGGTAGACATTATATATTGGAACATGCAATTACTGGAGATTTTGCACTGATTAAAGCATGGAAGGCTGATACTGCTGGAAACCTAGTGTTCAGAAAAACAGCAAGGAATTTCAATCCTGCTATGTGTAAAGCAGCAAAAGTTTCAATTGCAGAGGTTGAAGAAATAGTCCCTGTAGGACAGTTAGATCCTGACCATGTACATGTTCCTGGCATTTATGTAGACAGAATTATTAAAGGAACACAATATGAAAAACGAATTGAGGTTTGTTTAATTTTCTTAATAAACACTTTGATTGTACTTCAAACTCTTTAAACTTTCTAGTCTTATTTTTGTCATGAATGTAACAAACATTTTTATTTATAGAAACGATCAACAAAGCAGTCAATAAAACCAGCCAGAGTCACACCTGCTAGCAAAGCAAGAAATAGGATCATCAGGAGAGCAGCTCTTGAATTCAAAAATGGAATGTACGGTATGTTTGCATTTATCTCAATAAAACTTTTATTTGAATGATTTTCAATATAAAACGTCAATTAAACTAATAATTTGGATTAACAGCAAATTTGGGAATTGGTATACCTATGCTGGCCAGCAATTATATTCCAAAAGATGTAAACGTAACGTTACAATCTGAAAACGGTATCTTGGGATTAGGACCCTTCCCAGACGAAAACGAAGTTGATCCAGATTTAATCAATGCTGGAAAAGAGACTGTCACTGTACTGCCAGGTTCTTCATACTTCGGTAGTGACGAAAGTTTCGCCATGATTAGAGGGTAAATTAATGTTACTTAAATCGTATTTCAGAACTGAAAAAAAATCACGTGAGATCTCACGTGAGTTTTCACCTGAAAATCTCGCCTGACTTGAAAATCAGAATAGCTTTAAAATTTAGTTTAAAAAATGGGCTATTTTATCTTTAAGGCGGTTGTATGGACCGTATTCCTTTTATTATTCCTTCTAAAATGTAAAGAAAATGCATTTTAAGCTAATTTTTTGAGAAATATTTTTTTTTTTGAAAATTTCTTCTAAGGCATTCAAAATTTTAGTTGAGATCTACCTAGTATAAAAACTTAGAACAAATTTTTTGTGAAATCTTTTTGTTAAAAAGTGTACATAGGGATGCATTATACCTACATAAATTTTAGAAGGAATTATAAAAAAAATTTGTAACTTCGCAAACGGTAAAACAAACAATTCTTAAACTAAATTGTTGCGTTTTCCTGGTTTTTAAATTAGGTGAGATTTTGACGTGGCTTTTTTCCTATAGTTTTTCTTTGAAATTGGTATTTGATATAATTGAGTATTAATATTTTCAGTGGCCATGTCGACTTAACGATTTTGGGAGCTATGCAAGTATCAGCAAAAGGAGATTTGGCTAACTGGATGATTCCTGGTACTTTAGTCAAAGGAATGGGTGGTGCCATGGATTTGGTCTCAGCCGCATCAACGAAAGTAGTCGTTACCATGGAACACAAAGCCAGGGATGGCACCCCAAAAATTTTACCCGAATGTACTTTACCCGTCACAGGTAACCTAATCAAATTTAAAAATATTTTACTAATGTTTATTTAAATCAAATGATTATACTTTAAAATGAATTCTACTAAATGTAAAATATCGTATTCCAGGTCAACAGTGCGTCGATTTGATTATCACTGATTTAGCTGTTTTCGAAGTTATAAAAGGTCAAGGACTGAGACTTATCGAAATCGCGGCAAACGTCGACATTAGCGATATCGTGAGCTCGACTGGATGCGAATTCACCGTTGCCGACGATCTTAAGGAAATGGGACAGGTTCCCGAGTAAAGTAAAAGAAAAAGACACGCCATCGTTCTTGAATAATAGATTTATAAGATTTTTTGTTAACATTGTTTTTTTTTTCTTGTTAAGAATGCGCTGTGGGGTTTAAATGTACATATACGTGTAATGATGATGACGATAACTGTAAAATAAATGCAAATAGTACGACTTTTTTACATGTACATATGTCGCGTGCATATGCGATTTACAATAAATACGAACTATCCTATATTAACATAAATAGTTTGTTCTATTCCACTACTTACAATTAAGTACTTCGTAAAATCGCGTGTAAACTATATATCACTAAGATTCATAATATCCTCATTCGCTATACGCTAAAATTTTCAAAATCCTTATAAAATTTGTATAAACATTCATCTAAAGCTATACCTACAACAATATTCATAAAAATTCTATCAACAATCATTCCCTAAATTTGGCCTTGACGGTAGCAGGTAGCGGCAGCAAATACAACACACTATTAAGAATAACAAGTCCAACGGAGAACGCGAGCGATATAAGGAGATTGAGCTCGACGTTGAGCACCTGCGATATGTTCTCGGCCTCCTTGGTGAACCTTTCGCGAAGGTACGCGTTGCCGTCTTTGTAGCGGCAGAGCTCGGGGATGCCGGGACAGGTGACGGTATCGTTGTAGTTCAAATTGCGGAACGTGTCCATCTCCATGGCCAGCTGGTTGAGCGCCAGCGATGAGTAGCGGCCCGGTAGAGCTGTCGAGACGGCGCCCAGCCAGTCTGGTAGATTCCTGAGAAGAATAGTTGTTCTATAATAGGACGGTTCCGTCGGAGATCAGGATTAAGGAATAAATGTCAGTTTTGATGTTTATAAAGAGAGCTGTCCATTGTTGGAAAAAAAAAATCTAAAAATACATTGTGAATATGTGGAAATAGAGACCGATATGCGTCAAGCATTGTAATACATCTACCTTTTGTACGAACATTTATATCGATTGGTATTGAATTTCATTTATAGAACAGTCACACATGTTTACGTTTATAAATAGCGGTGTATATAAGTAACAACTTTGCTAAAATAATCGCGGGTGATTTATTAGAGGTTCATAATGACGGGTTAGTTATTTGTGAACTGTGTTGTAGTTACCATTTGCCAATTGAAATGTTTAGTTTCATTAAAAATAAAAAAATGGATAAAGTTTGTAAATAATCTGGACGACAGAATTTCAAAATCGCAGTAAACATTAGAGGTATCGTAAGAAGCATATATTACATAGATTTCTAGGCATCTTTTCTACCTAATACTTTTTAGATTCTGAAAATCAATTGCCTCAATCTCAAGAAAAAAAAATTTCAAAAAGTTTAATTTAATCTCCGAAAAAGCTCACCTCAAGCTCCTCAGGCTACCGGACGCCACGGCCAGCATCACCAGCATCACGTATATCACGGCGATCGCCGCGCTCATCGGCCTCTTCACCAACATCAGGACAGCAACGGTGACCTGCTCGGTGGCGACGAACGACGCCCAGAGGACGCCGCTCGCCTTGATCCAGGAGGCCATGTCGAGCTCGAGGATCGGCACCAGGATGCCCACGCTCATGATCGTCGAGAGGAAGCTGAGCGGTAAGCTGAGCAGCGTGTACGAGGTGATGAACATCGCGCCGCCGTACAGGCCCTCGCGTTTTTCCTGGTAGTAGCGCGCTCGGAAGCCCGGGACTGCGGTGGAAAAATGTTGAAAATTTTTTTTAGAGAGGTAAATAAGCTCAGGTGTATATTGAGATATTTTTACGGTCTTTTGCGGGGAATTTTTCTTCAATACACACTGCATGTGTTCCATGCATCTAAATTCAAAAAGTATTTTTATCCTCTTACTTACGTCACGTTCGCAATAACTTTTAAAACGGGAGCACATTTTTTTGCTCTCGGGAGGTAAAAGAAGGAAAAAAATGTTTTTATATATAATCTAACGAGATGCGAGGAAAAAAATACAGTTCAAAACTTACACAACAGCGCGGTTATCGCGATGCCAGCGAAGTAGAATAAAACGAGCACGTTGAACATGAGCCCGGAGGTCTGCAGGAATATCATCGATTGCTGCTCCTTTGAATGGGAATAGAGTATGCTCAAGAGAGCAAGAATAAACGGCAGCAGAAAGATCCTCGAGCCGAAATGACTCAGCCCGGACTTATTGCAGGCGAAGGTCGCAGCGAGGCTTCTCCTGTGGGTCGGCAGAAAAAA
>JAPYZP010002304.1:0-13754 GCA_030522985.1 Torymus sinensis
AAGACAGCGATTATAAAGGTGTAAATGACAATATTTGTTGACACATATGTATTATTTTATTCTTGTGTATATATTTTGTAAGCTTACAAATAAATATTTCATCTATCTATCTATCTATCTCATCTAGGCCCTTTGCCGCTTCCCCCTCTTGTCATTCTTACCTATGTGCGTGTGCTCGCGCGTAGCTCCTGCTACCTCGCTGCTTGCTTCGGCTGGCCGTGTTATATATGTATGTGTATCTGTTGTGACTGATGTGTGTGTGGGTGTGTGTCTGATCGGCGTGCTTTACGTGCGCCGGTGTGTGCGGAGTCGCACCTCCGTCACAAACTAACAGCTTCATAGCGGCCCTTCATCGTTCCACGAGTCGAAGAGACATCCCTGCAGAGATTTGGAGTGATAATGCGACCACCTTCCGCGGGGCCGTCGCTGAGCTCTGCAACATGCTGCGCGAAGCTGAGATCCAACGGGACCTGGTTGCTGACACGATGGCCAACGAAGGAATCTCCTGGAAGTTTATTCCCCCTTCGATCCCTCATTTCGGTGGTCTATGGGAAGCGGCGCTCAAGTCAACGAAGTCCCACCTTAAGAGGGTGGTCGGACAGAGGCATTTAACCTTCGAAGAATTAACCACTCTTTTTGGTCAAATCGAATTCTGCATGAATTCACGACCATTAATTCCCCTTTCAGGCCATCCCGATGATACAGAGGTTCTCACACCCTCGCACCTGCTAACTGGTACGGCTCCCCGCCAGATTTCCGAACTAATTCATCTTGACCCCGATATTAACCAGTTGTCACACTGGCGCCTTATTCAAGCGATGGGAGACCATTTTTGGTGCAGATGGTATCGAGAGTATCTACACATAATACAGCAATGAAGCAAGTGGACTCAACCAGCAGAGAACTACCAAGTCGGTGATATAGTTCTGATCATCGACCTTTCTCTCTTACCACACCGAAGATGGCCCATGGGCTGAGTTCTTGACACACACGCCGGTGGTGACGGTTTGGTCAGAGTCGTCACGGTCCGGACCGCAGACGGTACTTACGTACGTCTCATTTCAAAACTCTACCGAATCCCTACCGATTAGGAATCAATCGTCAACTTTCGCTCTAAATTTTTCGCTTGAGAAGTGAAGTTGGGTGGTGTGTTAGGAAAGATTTTGATTTTCGCTTCGAGATGGCGCCCTACGATCCGAGGCAGTCCAGGCGGCGGTCGGAGCAGTCAGTCCATCTCTAGCATCGCCAGTCACGTTCACAGTGCTTAGAGTGTTTTCTTTTCCATTAGTGTTTCTTTTCATTCCAGGTCTATTTTTGTTTAACAATAAATATTTATTCGAATACAAGTACGTGTAATACAGTGGGTATCTAAATAGTCAGTTTGTTTGAATAAAGTCTATTCATACTACATGTGGATTATTCTTAGCGTTCCTCTTCCTCTCGGACTAGATAATTAGCATGAACCTCTTTCCTTTTACTTTTTTTTAATTAACAACTTGTGATAGTCGTATATTTTTTTGAGCAACTAACTAAAACCTTATCAGGATCCTTATATTATCTCTAGATATATAAAAGCAAGCTCTCTACCAAATTTCAAAAAGATTCATTGCATTTTACGCCAGTTATCAAAAACAAAAGAAAATTTCATCTAAAATAATATTTTAAAAGAAAACAAATAAAGATAATCTCTTCAAATTTTAGCAAAATGGTGTACTAGATGAGTGTAATTAGTATCTACAGTGAAAATTTGAAGTCGATAAATAAAATATTCTTTTAGAAAACGCTATTAGAAAATGTTTTGAAAACAAATTTAACCTCAAATCTTTAGTCGTGATGATCGTATATTTTTTTGAGCAACTAACTGGATCCTTATAAGGATTATTATAATATTATCTATAGATATAAAAAAGCTACCTCTCTGCCAAATTTCAAAACGATTTATAGCCTTTTCACCAGTTATCGAAGACGTAAGAAAATTCACTTTTTTTCTGAAATAATTTTTGTAAAGTAAACCAACGGAAATAATCGCTTTAAATTTTAGCTAAATAGTGTAATTCATAAGTGTAATATGTGGTTAAAATTTGAAGTTGATAAAAAAATATTCCTTTAGAAAAAGCTATTAAAAATTATAGTGAAAAAAAATTTAACTTCATATTCTTAGTCGTGATAGTCGTATATTTTTTTGAGCAACTAACTGGACCTTTAAATATAAAAAAGCCTCTTCATTGCCAAATTTCAATACAATTCACGGCCTTTTACGACATGTGCATACTTTTATATATAGATAAGTATTATTTATATACTATATTATTTTGATGTATCATGTAAAAAAATAAATATATAACGTAAAGTGAAATAAAAACTAGATACTTTGTGAAATCTTTTTACATTTTCAGATTATACAATTCTCACAGACTTTGAACTCTGCAACAGATTCTTATCGAAGCAGCTCCAGTAGTAATCCCAGTAACTTGTCATTACATCGGCAAAGTTTTCATAGCAGGCTACACTTGCTAGTATTTCTAATGATAATACTGAAAACTATCATCAAACTCCAAAATGACAAAACTTAGAAGATCGATTAACAGTACTCTAAATAAGAGTGATACAGACTCTATCCCAGGAAGTCTACGGCAATCGCAAAAATGAAGTGAAGAGTAAGTAAAATGAAAAAATTAATGTAAACGACTGATTTAATATGTCAATATTTATTTTTCTTTTGCAGATTATATCTTTCAAAACAAGATTTTCTCATCAAGATCCACAATTCAAAATCTACATCAAGTTCGTTAAGAAATGGAAGAAGTTTTAACAAAGAAAATTCATGGTTTTCTAATTATGGATGCTTTACCGGTGCTCTGTGGCCCTATGATTTCTAAAGGTAAACTACCATTATTAAAACCCGTAAAAAGTCATATATAAGATTTTTTCAGATTTAAAAGGGCATCATACCAAGTATTTTTTAATTTATATTACATTAATAAAATTCTTTCAGACGCCGGCTTCTTTCCATATTTTGCTTAAAATGTAAATACAGCTTCAAAAAGATATTAAGATAAAAAAACACACTAAAAATTCATGAAGTTCATTATATATCAATAGGCCAAAGAATATTTGATTATCAAAAATTTTAATTTTATAGTGATATTTAATAATTAAAAATATTACTTATATTGACTGTAATTTATTATTCACTGATAAGAATGTTTGAATCGATCTTACAGTCTTATAAATTAAATTAAATCATATTAATGGCAGGCAGATTGCCCTTGTTTATAATCACTTCTGTAGAATCCGAAAACTTAATCCCACCAAATTTCCCAACATTTCGAGCCCGCTTCGGCTCCTTCTCAGGTACTGAAATGAAACCCACGTTACACCTCCTTATATACCCTCCTTCTTTCCTTTTATCTCCACCACTATCCACCTTCCCGTCTCTAACTTCCCATTTTAACTTAAATTAATAAAGAATGATAAATGTTATCTAATTTACTTGACTCTACCATTAAATTTATATTAGTCCGATTTCGTAGAATGTGAATACTTTCAAGGGTTTCCCTCTTATATTTATTCTTAATCCCCTGTTGCAAAATATCCACACTCCTAAAATCGAAAGAATGCAAACAATTTAAACCATGTTCTTTCAAACCCGATGTAAAATTTGTGCTGCGTAAACTGTATTGATGTTTATATATTTTCTATTTTAAATGTCTTACCGTTTGACCAATATAACATCCATTACAATCCCTACAGTTAATTTTATAAACAACTCCCGATTTTAAACATTTATTATCCTTATCTTTACAATAACTAAATAACGTTTCTAAATTATTATCGTTTCTAATGAAAACTTGAATATTATGTTTTCGATAAACCCTTCTAATCCTTTCTGACAAACCTCTAACATATGGTAAACTAAAATATACATTCTTTCCATTTCTATTTATTGTTTGTTTACCTCCTCGCTTAATCTACTATTCTAAATTTCCCAAATGTTTCTCTAACTAAATTTAAATTCTTTTTCCTAAAATCTTTATCTGACAATTTAATCGCTCTGTCAATGACACCCTTGATCGCACCTATATCTTGTTTCCGAATTCGTGGTGAGAATCAAAATTTAAAAATCTACCGGACCATGTAGGTTTTCTGTACCAAGCTAATTTCACTCTATTATTATTAAGTCTAATAACTCTAATATCTAAAAAACTCAATTGATTATCTGACTCGACTTCTTTTGTAACTTTAATTCTATCATGGATAGAATTAAGCACATCCACTATTTTATCCACAAAACATTCTGGTACAACTGCAAAAATGTCATCAACATATCTTTTAAAAATAATTGGCTGAAAAACCAACTTAGACAAAGCAAGAGTTTCCAATTTTTCCATTACCAAATTTACTATAACAGGTGATAAAGGTGATCCCATTGGACAACTATATCTTTGCCCATATAAACTATTATCAAAAGAAAAATTGTGTTCTTTATCTAGTTAGAAATCATATTAGAGCTGGAGAAGTTTTTTGAAGACTCATGATAGAAGCTCAGCCTGTGCTTTTCTTGAGGGATTGTCGAAAACTCTCTAATAACAAATAACATAGTGATCTGCCCGATAATTTCAAGCTAATGTTGTTTGACCATATGCTGGCCGTAGAAAAACCTACTTTTGTATATTATAAACAATTGCCTGAAGAAATGGAAATCTGCAAACGTCATCTACAAGAAAATAATGTAGAAATATCCTGATCCTGATTTCATTCTCCAATGTGATATACATTTAATAGATTCTCAAATGGTAACAAAAACTATTAGGAAGCTACAACTACGATGTTTTAGACTGCATTGAACAGAAAGTGCGAAAAAAGTATTATGAAAATGAAAGAATTAGTTTGATTAGAATACAAGCTTTTAACAATTAGTTCAAAATAAAATAAGAAAATTGTCATTTTAATAGGAGAGGTCATTTGTCTAGTTGGAAACACTAGAATACTAAAAATATTACTATGATGAAATACTAAAAAATAATTAGAACCTGCACATATATATATATATATATTGTAAGTATTGTAGTTTTAAGCTCTATCAAAATTATTAGAAATAGAAAATTATTAAGTTTAAATAGTACTAACAAGAGTCCAAAATTATAATTTTATTTTATTGATATATTAAACTTTGGAAAAATAGTAAAGTAAATGGATGAGTATTTTGTGAAAATCTTTTGTATGAACCAGTGAAAAAATGTTTTACTTCTTTGCCATTGTATCCTGAACAAATTATATGCAAGTAAGTACATTAAAATTTTTCACTGCAAATCAAACAAACGAAAGTTGTGAAATCAATTATCGATAGTCAAGTAACGCAAGCAACTCTGAGAAACTACTGTATGACTGTTCTCAGAAAAGTATTCAAATTTGTTAAAATTAAACACCAGAAAGTACTAAAATCAATTTATTGTATTCAAGTAGCCATAACTTAACTGGACTGACATGATACAACTTTTCGTACCTATTCAAAAATATTCAGCCAGCGGGCATAAAGTTCTACTTAACGCCCAAGAGGCGTAATAGCCCCCGTACTCCTACAAAACTTTATAGAAGCTACACACTTTATGCCCGTATCGGCAAAAATTATTTCAATTGTATAATATGTAAGTATATTCAAATTGTTCATTGTAAATCAAACAAACGGAAGTTGTGAAATCAACTGCCGATATAGTCAAGTAATGCAAACAACTCTCCTAAACAACTTTATGACTGTCCTCTGAAATGTCTTCAAATGTGGTCCTTCTTCTATACAAATTAAACACAAGAAAGTACTCAAATCAATTTATTGTACGCAAGTACCCATAGGTTCAATTCACAAAAAAATTACATAGTTACCAACACATTCCCATTTTTCATTATTCTTTCTCAATTTTGAAATTCCTATAATATTACACATCTTGGTAGGACAATAGAGTCTATAGAGCTGCTCTAGCATGGGTGGGCCGCCAATCTCCCATGCAGGGAAATGGAATTTCTATACTTAACGCCTCTTGGGCGTCAAGTATAGAAATTTATGCGCGCTGGCTGAATATTTTTGAATAGGTACGAAAAGTTGTATCATGTCAGTCAAGTTAAGTTATGGGTAATTGACGACGATAAATTGATTTCAGTACTTTTTTGTGTTTAATTTGTATAGAAGGATTAACAAATTTGAAAGCTTCTCTGACAATAGTCATACATTAGTTTCTCAGAGTTGCATTACTTGCATTACTTGACTATCGATAATTGATTTCACAACTTTCGTTTGTTTGATTTGCAGTGAACAATATTAATGTACTTACATATAATTTATTCAGGATACAATTGCTCAAAGAAGTAAAAGATTTTTTCACTGGTATTTATTTGATCTCTTTTAATTATACAGACAAAACGTC
The DNA here is from genome assembly GCA_030522985.1 of Torymus sinensis. Lineage (NCBI taxonomy): Eukaryota > Metazoa > Arthropoda > Insecta > Hymenoptera > Torymidae > Torymus > Torymus sinensis. The sequence goes on from JAPYZP010002304.1 coordinate 6,420, forward strand.
TATACTTACCTTATTTTATACTTTCGTAGAAAGTTTAATAATATTAACAATATTATTATTTGTACAGTCATGAAAAAAATTATTACCATTTGTAGAGAGGGCTTATTGAATAAATGAGATTAGAAGAAATAAAAGGGTTAGACGAATTGTGTTGTTAGAACGTAGTTAACAAATTAGACTTTTAAAAAACGTGTTGATTGTTTTGAAAAAATATTTAAGCTCTTATTAAAGTTTTTAGTACAAAGTTTGACGGATTTTGAAAGAGGGGGGGATTTCAGATTTAATCAGATTTTATTAATACCTTGGTGTATAACCCCGTATGACACTTACGAAAAATAGAAAAAGTTTTTACAACAATATATATATATATATATATATATATATATACACAATATTAAAAGTGTCAGTACAAGATTGGTAAGGCGCTGCCAAAGATTAGAAATATACATATAATATAAAAGAAAAGATATGTGTAGAAAGAAGCGTGTGAAAAAAATAACAAGTGATGGCGTTTCAGCATAACAATAAAGTTTAACAATGAATTTAACAATTGAGTTTGAAATACTACAACTAAGACTTAAGAACTAAAAAATACATATTTACAAAGAAAAATGCGCGCACTGGGCATTCCCTGCCGTCATTAAAGGCGAGGGCGAAAGGCGTTCGACAGATCGCTACGAAGTGGCCCGAGTGGCGAGGGCAACCCCTCATCGCGAACCCGCTAAATGAGTGGAAGGTCATCTACACTACGACCCTTAGCCTTGGGTAAAGCTGCCAAGCAGGCTTGGAGCACTTGCATATTTGTTAATAATTTAACATTAAAAATCGGAGTGTTCGCATTAAGGGCTATCGCAAGAATGCTCGCGAGTTCTGAAGTCGAACATAGCGGATGGACAGTTGCAACAGACGCATAAAAGTTATTTAATTCGAGTGCTGAAAATAAAGTTAAAGGTGAATTTGGGGGAGCTCCGACAAATCCAAGTTTGTTTAGGAGAGGCGATTTTTTGAATAATTATTAGTGGCATTTAACTTGGAGGAGAAGTAATTATCTCTTGCCAACTTGACATCATATTTAATTAATTTACGCAGTGCTCTATAATTTGATAATAGCACAGGGCAATTCAACCTTTTAGCTTTATTGTATAGTCCATCTCTTTGTTTGCATCTATCACGAAGTTGCGGGGTAAACCATGGGGCCGGGTTCTTACGAATAGTTTTATCAGCAAACGGTGACATTTCACCAAAGTCGACAGAGCGGCATTTTGGAATACATTTAGAAGATGATTAGGGTCGGTATTGAGGTAATTAGTGAATGTGGACGTGTCAACCAAGGTCTTAAATTTTGACGAAAACTTCGCTTGATCGAAGTTACGAAAATCACATGTTCTAATCACGGTGGCCGTGGCGTTTTTCGTAACACGTTTGTAGTCAAATAGAAGGTAATCATGGTTACAAATGAAAGGCACGTCAGTTTAGTAAAAGAAACAACTTTGTCCGAAGAATCAACAATAATTAAATCGGGCCAAGTTCCAGCGTTAGTGACGTGATGCGTTGCACCAAACGGTATATTGAATAGCCCGTGCTCATTTATAAGGGAAACAAGTGAAGAAGTATAGTAATACTTGGGGGAATTTACAAGACATCAAATATGAGAATTGAAGTCTCCAAGTACCACAACATCATTATAAAGAGGCAAGAACACACGCAACTTATCAAAGAACGAATTTAGAACACGGCCTTTAGATCTACGGTAAACTACTACGACCAGAAATTTTTGACCATTTTCAATAATCAGTTCAAGAATTAAGTATTCTGTATCAGATAGGGACTTAATCCGCGATTCAGCCAACACCTTAAAGGAAATTCCTTGTTTGATATAGAGCATTACTCCTCGACCTTGAATCAAACATCTACGTTTGCGACTAACACGCTTATTATTATTACGAGGTTTTATAGAAGGTTGCAATATGGATAAAATGATCGGGAATATTAGGGGTAAGCCAGGACTCACTAATAGCCAAAACATCGATATTTTCGCAAGAAAGAAATTTATGGATGTCGTCGAGATGATCTCGTACAGAGTTTGCATTAACATGTGCAAAACGGAGAAATTGTCGAGTTTGGATTTTTCGCGAGTTACACGGCTTATTTGGCAGTCATACAATATTATTTAAATCTTGTTCGATAGTGATGTGAATAGGTGTGGAGTTGTCAGTTTTCTTAACTGAGATATTACCATTAGACGACCACGTATATCAATAACCCTTTTGAATTGCTTTTTCCTTAGCCAACATACGAAAATCGTTAAGCAAGGGGGTAACATTTCATACATAGAAATATCTTCGTCTGATCCACCTTCAACTAAATCTCCAAACTTAACAACTCCATCTAATCGCTTCGCTTGCAAAACATGTTGGCGTATTATATTGGACTTAAACTTAATTACTAAACTAACTAATTGCTGTTGGGCTGCGGCTCCGAGATTGGGCTTAATTTCACGTACACTTAAAATATCTGAGCATATCTTTTGCAACCCAATTACATATAAAATTTTATTAGCTAAGTCAATATGCGATGCAGTGGTGTTTGCAGATATACCATTGTCCTTGATCTCAGACGAGGGATCACCGCGACGACGCTATTTTTAAGCTGACTTATCTTAGATTTGGTATTTCCCGTCGAAGTTTCAACAGAAGCTTCGAGATTTGAGAAGCGCGTCGATTGCTCAAGTAACATATCACGAAATACGCTTTGCTGGTTTACAAGAGTTTGAATGGTGATTATTCGCCAACATATTAAACAGCATGGCATTTTGCTCTGACGGTGACAGCTGACTCCAGTTTGGAGGTACATTTTGCACAGTGTTCATTTGATTTCCAGACAAGATATATAGTTAGATTTATTACAGGGCAGTGAATTTAAAAATTTACTATTATTCTGGGCATTATTCAACGAGTTTCAAGCTTGAGCATTGTGCAGAGCGCCAGATGATTGCATGTGCGGGCTAGTATTAAGAAAACTCATATTCATGTTGGCGCACGGGGGAGAAAACTGAGCAGTGCGAGAAGGCTGCGAGCTAGTTGAAGAAAATGAATTATCCGGAGGGAAAGAGAGAGAGAGAGAGAGAGAGAGAGAGAGAGAGAGAGAGAGAGAGAGAGAGAGAGAGAGAGAGAGAGAGAGAGAGAGCGAGCGAGAGAGAGCGAGAGCGAGAGAGAGACAGAGAGAGAACGAGACAGAGAGAGAGAGAGAGAGAGACAGAGAGACAGAGAGAGAGACAGAAAGAGACAGAGAGAGAGAAACAGAGAGAGACAGAGAGAGAGAGAGACAGAGAGAGAGACAGAGAAAGACAGAGAGAGAGGGGGTATGCTGGGGGAGAGGGCCGGAGGGAAAGGGCGAGAAAGAGGGTGAAGACGGGAAAGTAGAGAGAGGGAAAGACAGAGAGGTAATATTATCTCTAGATATAAAAAAGCGACCTCTCTGCCAAATTTTATAACGATTCATTGCCTTTACGCCAGTTATCGAGGACGAAAGTAAATTTACGTTTATCTAAAATAATTTTCAAAAGAAAACAAATAAAGATTATCTCTTGAAATTTTAGCTAAATGGTATATTTGATGAGTGTAATTAGTATACTTATTACAGTGAAAATTTTATGTAGATAAATACAATATTCTTTTAAAAAGAGCTGTTAAAATATTTTGAAAAAAAAATTTAACCTCAAATATTTTTAGCGTGATAGTCGTATATTTTTTTGATCAACTAACTGAATCCTTATACAGGTTCTTATAATATTATCTATAGATTTAAGAGAACTACCTGTCTGTCAAATTTCAAATCAATTTATTGCCTTTTCGCCAGTTATCGAAGGCAAAAGAAAATATATTTTTTTCCTGATATCATTTTTTTAAAGAAAAACAACGAAGATAACGCTTGAAATTTTACGTCAATGGTTCCTTATATGAGTTTAATAAGTATACTTAGTACAGTGAAAATTTTAATTTGATGAATAGAATATTTCTTTAGAAAAAGCTATTAGAAAATATTTTGAAATCAAATTTCACCGTAAATATCTCTTGTCGTGATAGTTTTATATTTTTTTTAGCAACTAACTGGATCCGTATGAGCACCCTTATATCGACAGATATAAAAAAGCTTCTTCACTGACAAATTTCAATAGGATTCATCGCATTTTGCGCCAGTTATCGAAGCCGAAAGAAAATTTACTTTTCTTCTAAAAGTATTATTTAAAAGAATACAAATGAAGATAATCTCTTGAAATTTTATCGAAATGGTGTACTAGATGAGTGTAATGGGTATACTTACTACAGTTCAAATTTTAAGTCCGTAAATAAAATATTCTTTTAGAAAACGCTATTAGAAAATATTTTGAAAAAAAATTTAACCTCAAATATCTTTGATCATGATAACCGGTTTGATTTTAGATCTAACTGGATCTTTAACCCTTCAATGACACACGGGGTCCAAAATACCCCAGGTGTTTTGAACAAAACTTTTTGCTTCACGGAAAATAACGGAATTGAAAAGTAAAAACTATAAAATCCAAATTTTAAGCCACAACCAAAGCCCGAAGCGGGGAACATAAACATCAACGATGTTACTATAATGAATTGGTGTAGTAGCGGTAGCCGCGGGTGCTAAGGCGCGTAGCTACTATTGTTCTAATCTTTTGCAATCGAGTTCGATCCCGGCACGCAACTTTTCTTTTCAATATTACATGTAAAAATTTCACTTTGATACTTTGAGATATTTTTTCCAGAAAATATTGCAAGTAAATTTTTCGTTTTGCCAACCTATTTTATTGAAGTACTATTTCGCATAACATTTGTTTAGTTAAGAATATTTTGTACCCTGAAATAATTAATTCACCGAGAGTAAATTAATTAAAAATATCGTTATATTGATTATATGCGGAAGAATCCCTATTCAATTTATATGTAAAATGTAATCGCAATCACAGTCGAGATAAACTTTTTTAAGGATGAGTAAGGATATACAAAAATTATCGTTGACCATGCTAGCTCAGTTTACGAAATACATATTCCCATTCCCCTTCTCTAATCCTTAAAATTTACGTTATTTGTTATAAAAGTGAGTTTCTATGAATATTATTGATGTAATTGTAAAGATATAAGGTACATTTATATTAGAGCGACATAGAATAAGCTAGTAGAGCGCCACCTTGCACAAGAATAGGTAAGCGTATGGCGAGAGCAAGCGGGATCGAACACTCGGCTGTCGTACTCCGTCGTGAACGGTTGCAATAGAGAGAGCTATACCAGAGGTTTAATAAAGTTCGTTATTGTTTGTATTAAACGCAGTGGTTTATTGAACATCATTTGACATCTTATCATGGTAGCAGTGTGCTTGGTTATTTTTCAGTGTCGGTACTGTCTCTCTCGGGAGCAGTAACGCACTTTAATTCCACGAGTGGGATAGTGTTTTGAAGTTGAGCACGTGGAAAACGCAAGTACAAAGGAAAACGCATGGGCTCGGATGATGTGTCTGTAAAAATTGAAAGTGAAGAAGAGTTTTTTGATACAGAAATGAATGAAGTAAAAAAGGAAGGAAACATTCAGGAAATTATTAAGATACCAATTTTTCACGGACAAGGGTACAGCAGTTGGATGAAACGCATAATGATGTACATAAAGATGACAAAATTTGATATTGTAATTAAATGTGCAAAAATCATGCATTGGAAGGTTTGCCAAATGAAGTAGAGTCAGATATTTTAAATGTGCTTAAAGGTGGTGTGCTCCGTAGTATTTCGCCTATGTGTGTTGGAAATCATTGAATGCGACGTCTAGGTGTTTGAAGTGACCGATGACGGTGTGTAGCTGGTGCGCACCGCAGGTTTTTGGCTCTTGGTGCTTGAAGTCATCAAATACGTGGTCTAGGTGCCCGGGGTGGTCGATGATGGAATCTAGGTGGTGCGCTCCGTAGTTTTTTGCGTCGAGGTGTCGGAATGCATTCCATGCATAGTCTAAGGGGTGGGGGTAGCTGATGACAGTGTCTATGTGATGCACTCCATAGTTTTCATCGTTTACCACATTCTCGATGCGTTGCAACACTTACATCAAGTATTGGATGTGGTTCGACACCTAGAAGCCAAAAACTATGTATCGGACCACCTACACTTCGTTATCGGCTACCCCGAACAGCTATACCACGCATTGAATGCATTCTGATACCTAGACGCAGAAATCTACGGTGCGCATCACCTAGACTTCGTCATCGACTACTCTGAACACCTAGACGATGCATTGAATGAATTCCGATTAATGCAGTCCGATAATTTATTATTTTAGTCATTTTGAACATTAAGGATCTGTCGGCCAACGCTCCTTTACTCACCACATAAATTGATAGCATTTTTAAACCAACGATTGGTTCAATTGTTGGCTAAGCGAACCATCATTTCGTGACGAAATTAGCAGCATTTTAAAGCAAGTGTTGGTTAAACCGTTGGCCAACTCGGTCCGATTTCCCCAATCAATGGTAAACTGTTGGTTAACATTTCTACCAGGGTACATGTACTGAAAATGAAATGCACAATATTCCTTTGGAAATAATAGAAAGAGAGCAAATGATATATTAGAAATAGTGCATACAGATTTGAATGGGCCACATAATACAGTCGGTTATAGAGAAAAAAAACATTTTATAACTTTTATTGATGATTTTAGTAAAATGGAAAAATATATGCAATTAAGTCTAAAGATGAAGTTTATGATAAATTTGTTAAGTATATTAATTTAGTAGAATATAGAACAGGAAAAAGGATAACGAAACTAAGATGCAATAATGGCATTGAATATTTGAATAAAGATATGTATAGATTATTTAGAGAAAAGGGAATTGAAGTAGAACCATGTCCACCGAACATGCATAAGTAAAATGGTACCGCTGAAAGGTATAATAGAACGATAATGGAAAGGGCAATATGTTTATTAGCTGAATCTAAAGTAGACAGAAGGTACTGGCCACAAGTAGTGTGCGTTGCAGCATTTTTAAAGAACAGGACAATAACAAACACGTTAGAACGAAATAAATCTCCTTATGAGATATTTTTTAATGAAAAGCCTGATGTAAAATATTTAAAATTGTATCGAAGTAAAGTATTTGTTAGAGTACCTGAAAGTAAAGGAAATTGAAAATGGGACAGGAAAGCTGAATTAGGAATGTTGATAGGCTATGATGTGACATGGTGTAGAATTTTAATAAACAATAGAGTCATTGTTGCGAGACATGTTAATGTTATAGCAGATGATGTAATATTGGCTTAGATGTTTCCGGATGGTGAGCCCAGAAATG
>JAPYZP010002305.1:0-19432 GCA_030522985.1 Torymus sinensis
TATCACGCTATCTCTCATTGCGAGAATATACGACAATAGCAAGCGATTACCGTCACTAATCTCCGATATGTGTGCATTATGTTGCAGGACTGCCGACAAAAGTTCCAGGGCGGCTCGTTCTTCGACCACGAGGGCCAGCCCTACTGTGAGACGCACTATCATGCCAAGCGCGGCTCTCTCTGCGCTGGCTGCCACAAACCAATTACGGGTGATTTGTCTTCTTTTTTACGACACTATGACATGGACGCGTCGCGCTGTTGTGATCGATAAGGGCTTTTATTTTGTTTTGCTTTTATTTTTCTTTCGTTCGTATCAGTTAAGCATTTGAGTGCAGCGATGAGCGTTTAAAGCTCGTGCTGGTGAATGACGAGGAGACATGTGCGGACTTCTTTTAGAGTTGATTGCTGCAAAAATTAAATTACTATATCATTGAGGATAATGATACTTTTATTATTGTTTAATCGATTGTTCAATATGTTTAAGTATGAAAGTTGGGGTATAACTTCCTTGAATTGCCGAGGACTTAATGCAATACTGAATATTAAAAAAAAAATCAATTAATAGATTTAATCATACATTAAGTATATACGAAAATATAGAATTACTTAGTTATTAGTCAAGACAAAGAGAAGTTGAAAAGAATAAATAAATCACTTATAGTATCATATATAGGTAACTTGTTCTATAGCATTGTATTTCTGGAAAATCTTACAACATTCTATATTCTAGAGCCTCGAGGTGTATAGCTTAGAAAACTTGACAAAGTACGAAGGTTTCGCTCGCGATCGTTATCGATCCCCGCGCTAATTCTCACGTTCACTTCTCATTCGCAGGTCGCTGCATAACCGCGATGTTTCGCAAATTCCACCCGGAGCACTTTGTCTGCGCGTTCTGCCTGAAGCAGCTGAACAAGGGCACCTTCAAGGAGCAGAACGACAAGCCCTACTGTCACGGCTGCTTCGAGAAGCTCTTCGGTTGAGCGAGCCGCGCAGCCATACGAAAAAAGGACTTCCACACCTGCGGCGAGCGGAATTCCGTTTGCGTTGACTATATACCCGCACTTGCGATCAATTTCAAAATTGATTTGAGACAAGTGGGTTTTGTTTGCCGGGAGGGTGTTAGGTACGGTTTTCGGAAAGAACGAAAAAAAAAAAAAACAAAACAAAAAAAATGATTACCGGCGAATCGAAGCTGGCAACTTCGAGTATATAAATAAGACGGACAAATAAAGAGCCAAAATAGGATTATTGCAAAAACAAAACTATCAAAATAAGGAGTATGAAAAATTCTCATGGTATATGAGATGCATGGAGTTTTAGAGTCGTGCGTAACAGTTAGCCGTAAGTTCAACAATTCTAAGAACTATGTCATTAGGATTTTTCATACTAGAAAGCCATACGCGCGTTTTTAAGATAAAGAGAATTTTAAGATTTTATGGGAAATTTGGATGCCAAAAATAAAAAAAAGTTATTAACGTTTGTCCAACAACATAATTAACGTAGTACCTGCATTAAAACATTAGTTTTTCATACCGTACGAAGGTGAATTTTCTCGATATTTTTTTCAAGTTTTTTCAGTCTTTTTTAAATAAATTTTTTAAGATCATTTATTTTAGTAGCAGTAATTGAACAATAGATTTTTATTAATTTTGCCATCCTCATTTTCCATATGATGAGTCCATTTAATACGATAGGGAACTCGTTGCCCATTATCGAGCGTGAAAAGACCGCTAGTCTCTTATGCGGTTATATCGACAAAAATAATAATGTAAGGACATAGAGTTTTCTTGCGCAGACATAAGTACACGACTCTCAGATCGATACGTAATATAAAAGAGCTTTTCTTGCTCGATGTGAACTAACATTCTAGGCGAACATAGAGTTGATTGTTTCGTATATATGCGGAAAGGCGAGTTGCAATAGGAAAGCAGTTGTGCAGACTAATATTAGATTATAGAGAATAAAATTCTTCCCTTTCGATTGTAAGTAAAAACATATATTGTATCGTACACTATCGAGTAAAAACCGACCTCTATGACGTTTAAATGAATTTTGATACATGTGTAAGGCGAATGAAAATTAATCACTGCCACATCGTGTCTTGTGGTGTGTATAGTAGACAAATACCCAAATATTTCCGATCATCTAATGTATACTAAAGAAATTGAACTTTCAGTAACATTTCTTTTACATTTCTCTTTACAAATTTTTATAGGTTTTTATCATGCATTTATGCGTTTGATTCCGTTCAGTTTCAAATAAAGCCGATGATCAAGTTCATACAAAATGTATTCATGATTGAGTGAATACATTGACAGTTTATTCTCGTTATACATAAATTAATATAGTGAAAAAGGTGCTAACCAAAGTCTGTTTTTAACTAATATTGGTTTATCATTGTGTAGATAATCTTATCGACGGCAAGAATGCTTAAGAGTATCAAATAACGATTTTTTATGTAAATGATATTGACTTTTTGTTCTCAACTGGAAAAGAGTCATAATATCGAGATAATGCAATGAATTTTCGCTGATTTTTTAAAAATTTGTTTTATATATACATATTGTGTATATTCATAAACTTTATGAATACCTGTACAGATGAGTTGTTAGGTGCATTACGACTTAATTAATGTATTAACAAATAATAGCAATTACTATAAATTAAAAGGCCTTTCAAGATAATTACTGGAAACAATGCGCGTTATAACTTTTTTAAGGTAAGCTTTAATAATTATCTTCCATAAAGGAGTCACTTTACTTTAATAATTGCGTTTATTTTCTTGTTATTTAGAGATATGTCTATGAACTACTGTATTGTATAATTATTATTTAACAGTATGGATAATCCAATAAAAACTGATCATGCTCACACAATGACGTCATTTTTATTTACTTAAGGCTATAAAAAATTTAGAATTTAGGGAAAATAAAAAACAAGTTTTTTTATAAGAAAATGGTTTTTTAATTTTCTTTTTGCATACATATAGTTTCTATATGTATATATATAATTTGACATTTTAAATTAATTTTTAATTATATAATAAATATATACAGAAAGCTATCGAAGTAATTCCATACACAATCGCCGTACTATTTACATTTACCATGTTTTAAAATCTTACAACAAGACTACTAACTTACAAACTATATTTTCTTTTTAAATATATATCTATAAGTATAAGCATACTTAAGATTTATAACTTTGAGTATAAAAATATATGTAAACACTAACATAATTACTAAATAACTTGATAAAGCTTATCAATTTCGCCTTTTAGCACTGGTTTAAATAAATGGAATATAGTGAGTTTTACAACGTGAGATTAACTTAATTGGTCCAAAAATTAAATTTACAATAAATAAATACACGCATTCTACCATGTACATCGATATCACAGACGGAGGCTAGAATCAGTTGATTCGATCGCAAGCACGCGTTTTTCCCATTATACTCGCTCACACTCAGGCGAGACTGGGGAAAAGCTCGGAAAAGCTCTCGTGCCAGAGGTCTGTGAGGGCGTTGTTGGCCCCATTGACGGAACTCGCCGGCGAGCCGTGTGACTCGTAGCCGGCGTCTGAGTGCACGGCTTCGAATTTGTTTGAGGGCACGCTCAGGTCCGTGTCCTCGGAATGCAGACTCGTTGGCGACAGTGATTCATATGAGTGCGAGGGCGAGTGCAGCAGATGCGGTTGTGCCTGCTGGCTGATGGGCGAGAGCCGGGTCGCGTCCTCCTCGGGGTAGATGATTGTTATGCAGTTAGTAGCTTCGTCGTAAGTACCGTACACCATCTCGGTGTCGGGTATGGGCTCCTCTTTGATCTCGACCTTCTCGGCGATTGTGATGGGACCAGATGAGTTCAGCGTGACAGTTGGGACTACGGTCGGAACTGCGACGCTGTTGGCGAGGGTTTCAGATGGGTGGAGGTGGTCTGCAAGTGCTATGCTTTCAGCGGATGCATCGGCTTCCACATAACTTGATGTCTCCCCCACCATTTCTTCTGTATTGTCAAATTCCTCGGAGCTTTCTTTTTCAGGTGCATTCTGCAAAGGATGAGAATAAGTAATTAAACAATTTATCACAAATTTTTAATATGATTTTTAAAGATAAATTGATGGTTAGCTCTTTACCTGTTCATTTGCTGTAGCAGAATTTGTTTCCACTTCATTGGTAACCTCTCGCAGAAGGCTTTTGGCAAGCTCTTCGAGTCGCTCGATATACTCGTCCCCTTGGAATTCGCTAAATAAGTCTTCGAGAGGAGATAGAGAGTCAGGATCTTCAGGAGTATGGTTGCGCTTGGGGTCAATGTCAGAGGTCGTGCCGTTTGTACTGTTCCACCCTGCTGCAGAGGGTTAATGGGGGATACTGCTGATCCCAGCGCTGGAACAGTAGAACCGACACGAGCTTGACACATCGAGCACACCTGCTCCGTGGTTTCCTTTGTCTCCACCGACTCTTTGTCCTTCTTTAGCTTTCTTGATTCTGTGATAAGCGACTCGTTCTGTATTCTCAATATTGTGCATTCTTCTGTTAAACTGTCATTTTGTTCTTTGAGAAGTCTGACTGTTTCTTCTAATTCATCAAGCTTTGCCTTTTTGCGATCCCGAGAGGTCTGTGCTGCTACTCTGTTTTTGAGTTTTCTAGAAAAGAAAAAAGTTTAAGTTAGTCTTCACTTATTCGCAAAGTATAATTTTAGAAAAGTAAGGCATTAATATTTACATTCTATGCAATTTTGTATAAATATGCTAGTTAAAAAAAAAATAATAAAATCGATTCTTAATTACATATTATTATTATTCAAAAGTATAATTTATAGTCTAACATTGCAGTATCTTTCAAACTATGAGTATATTGTATATCACAACGATAAACTGAGCAATAACTTTTATTTTTATGATGCAATTTCGGAGCACACTTGCTCCGAATTGTTTAATCACGTGACTTGCCTTTAAATTTCAGCATGCTAATCCCGGATCATAAAGTTTAATGTTTATTTATAAAAGAAATAAAAAAAGAAAAAAAACAATTACGCAACCGTGTCATCATTCAATTATCATAAGGGAGCAAAGCAGCCATCGACCCCTTCGAATGAAGGAGCCTACATAAGACGGCGCGAGCGAACCATATGTTTTCAAACGATGGCGGGCGTATATCTATACTGTGAGCTTCCAGAAGCTTCGACTTACTTCCTCTGGAGTTTTTCCTCCCACGTTAGGTGGTCGAGTCTGCGCTTCTTGCCCCGCATAGGCTGGTCATTGTGCTCGCTGTTATCGTCGTCCTCCTGCTTGAAGACAACGCCGTCGTTGTCGACAGACACACCGAGCTCCATATGCTTCAGCGGCTGGATCTTTTTCGCCGCGCTCTCCATCTTGATCTTGTCCATCAAGATGGAGGTGGTGAAGTTGAGCTTCGGCGCGGCTCTCACGACGTCGACGTTCGCGGCCCCAGTAATCTTCGTTGCGGCGAGGCTCTTGGCGGGCAGCGTGATGATGACACTCTTCAGCGCGCTCATCGTCGCCGTCGCTCGCGCGGTTTACTGCTGATGACTATTGACACGAACCACCTCAATGCTCTCTTCTTTTGTTTTTCCTTTTAACTTAGCACTCGGAAAAGACTTGACTCGGCACGTCCGTTCGCTCGAGCTGTCCAGTTGCGTCTGATTGTCGGCTTCGCTGCGCCTTGGGCTCGCGAGGGGTGCGTTTCATCATCCGGGAAAATGCAAAGCTTCTTCCTGGCTGATGTAACATCGCTGGCAAATGCACTACTGGACGGGTGGGCACGGCCGCGAGACGGAGCACGATAGGAGTGGGGCTGGGCCGCGATTGGCTGGCATGTCGGTCGGGTTATGTGGTCGCGTGCGATTGGCCGGCGGCGGCTTGTTGCGCGCCTGCGGCCTGACGTTGCCAGGGGCGACCCGCGCACCTTTTGAATTCGCCGGAGGTATAGATACCCGGACACTCACTGTACTTACGCGGAAAGGGATGTGTAAGTACGCCGTGTACGCGCATCGATTGCCCCGGCTATAAATACGGAAAGAGGAGCTGATCCACTTTTGTTGTACGAAGGGGAAAAATGAAATATTCAGCGGGGATGTTTCTATAGGCGTTCATTTCACGAGTGTATATACTTATATGGGTATAATATCGTGCGCTTGCCGGCGCTCCTATACTTTTTAGAGAGCGAGCTGATGGTCAGAGCCGCAGAAGTTGTAAAGCCGGAATGACGCAAATTCAGCGATGAGTAACATGTTGAGTGAGATTTCCCTGTCACGGTGTGTGGGCCTGGTTGCGTCAATGGGGATTTTTGAAAGAGCGTTCATCGCAAGATGATATTTCGTTTTTTTTTTATTTTCCTAAAGTATAGAGGTTTAATAGAATTTATGTTATGGATATCCATACCAGTATAATGCAATAACAATGGCTTGCAAAATTGTGCAGTACTTGCGTATGCTTTTTGCATTTATGAATAATTTACAATATAGGTATATAACATACATTTTATTGGAAAGTAAACAATTTATTATTATTATTATTTAAACAAATAGCAAAATATTGTTGTAACTGTATGTACTTATATACTCAAAATAGAAAAGAAAAGTATATACTTTTCAAATGTAGAGTCCTATGTACATACATTATAACATTATAAAAAAGAGTTATTATTAACAGTTATAAGTGGAGATTATATAATATACGAATTCCATTATATCGATTCTAAAACTATACAAATGCGCTTGTGAAAACACAAACCACACAGGAATAACAAAAATTGTCTTTACGTATGTATTGTGTGATTCATTCTATCCGAGCTATTTACTACTCCCAAAAGAATGATGATGCAAATTTTACGTCTGCTACATTACCGAACCGTTTACTATTTGCAACATATATTTTATATTTCAATAAGCTATAAATAAGAATGAAATGATAGTTTGTACTTATTGCAAATAAATTATCATTTTATCTTTGAAATATATAACGATAATTATTATCAATGTTACAAAGAAATTCCCACAATTGCATACTCGATGTAAAACGGGATCGATTGACAAACATATATTTCCAATATTGTACTTTGGAAAATCTATACAAATCATTCCATTTTTCATTATAATAGCTATTTCAAATATGCGCACATTTAAAACTTTAAAAGTTATCTATATAATCAACCTAAACAGGCCAAAAAATTGACACTAAATTTCACAAAGATTCGTTGTATTTGTAAGCGGAAAAAAGTGGATTTTTTTCAGTCTCTCCCAAATTACGCTCGAAATACACGATTTTCTACACGACTTACAGGCATGAAGAAAGGTGACATATATCATGGACTATATGTTACCTTTCTGTTTTCAGTCCCTCAATTATTCGGCTAACGTTTCGACGGTGATTTTCGTCTTCTCCCGGAAGATAATATACACCTGATATGAGTATCCCTCAAATGTTTCAAAGTTCACCTAGAAAAAAAATCGAAAATCTAAAAAATTCAATATCTCAGGAACTATTCATTTATTTAGCACATTTTAAAGCTTTTTTATACTTTAAAAAGTGTCTACTTTTTTTTGTACGACGTATACTGAGCTATCTACTTAATATGTATCGCGTAAATTTTGATTATTTTTAGGTGTCAAGGTGAGCCCTTGCAACTCAGCGAGAAATTTACGTAGCTTTATAAAACTAGAGCCATTATTATAAATTAGAGCTTTAAAATGAATTTTTAAAAATTATTGTAGGTCAAGTTTTAACTGAATTATAAATATTTTTGTGAAAAAATTGCGTTTTTAGAAAATATTTTTTTATCAAAGAGCGCGACAGTGCCCTGCTTAGCGTATAAGGAACGAAGTCACAGCCGAACGAGCAAGACCACAACCCGACGATGCACTCCTTATTTTTTTATTTGGACTTGAAATTTTGAATAGTACGTATCGTACGAAAAAATGTTAAAGGAAAAAAATGTTTTTTTTTAATACTGTGTAGGATATTTCTGGGATAAATGCTTGAGGTTTCAAGAAGAGGGCTTTTTTGACATTTTCATACAAATTTTCAGCCTTTAAAAGAAATGTACCAAAAAGGCATTTTAAATTATATATGGTTTTTCCCGTATACTTTGTGATATAAGAAAGAATAAGTAACGCGTCAAAACACTTTGACCCATTTTGAGGCTGCCGAGCGTCAATTTTTTGTAAATTTATTCACACACGCACATAATATATATACGCACGCATTATATTTTATAAAGTACGATGATTCGATATAAATATATAATTCATACAATTTGAAAGGAAATTAAAAGTTCAACGAATAATCGTTATATCAAAATATTTTTTATTTTATTTTATTTGAAATTAATTCGTAATATATTATCATTATTGCATGCAAAGAAGTTTGTATAAAAATTGCAAACTTTATAAATTATAATTAACAACAAATGTACGAAATAATTCTTGGTATATAAATACTTCTTTTTACAAAAATAAACATTTTCTATAATACAATTCCATTTCAAGTGTTACAACACTTTGTATAATACAATTTCATTCAAAACTTACAAAGCTAAATCTAAAATTAAAGTTAGTTTTGATTCAGTTGAGAGTAGATTAATTAGTAAAGTTTATAAAATATTTTTTATAAAATAAATTAATCATTTTTTATAATAGTAAGATTCTTAATACGATTAAAGTGACTATTTATGGTTTGGTGATACTCTTCGTCTGAAAGCATAGCACTGCTTGGAGATTCAGAAGCATTAGGTACAGGCATCAGTTGAGTAAACATTTTTGTTGAATTACCATAATAATCTAATTGTATAGCGATGAGTGCATGTACTGTAGGTTTTAAATATTCTATTCTTTTCTCAAGAAACATTGGTAATTCAGCAATCAGTCTAGAATGATAAATTTTTAACTCTTTAGAAGCTGTCTCTTCTGATTTTCGTTCCCTTTCCAATTTAACATGAAGAGTTGCTGTTTTTTCTCTTTTTTCTTGATATTTTTTTACACTATTATATGCAAGTTTCCAGTTGTTTACAAGCTCTTCTCGCTTTAACAAGGCATCTCTAATATACCCGAATTCTTCTCGTAATTTTTTTAAGGGTTCAATAAATGTTTTGTGACAGAGTGCAACTGTGTCTAGAACTGTTTTTCCAACCTTGTATGAAAAGAATATCAATTAATTGTGATTACCTCGCGAAAAAACTTAAATGAATAATTAAAATTTATTTATAAACCATTATTTTTAATCTAATATTTATACTGAGTGTACATAGACCTAAGTCTAATAAAACTATTATTACTATAAAATAATAATTAATGATATAAAACATAGATTCATCAGTGTAATACTCATTTCACACATGTTTTATCTCTTTTCCATTATCATTTTTGTCTTTACTATAAAAAAATGTGTTTAAAATAGTTACCTGGGTTGTAACAGAATGATAGTTTTCAACAATTTTTCTAAATTCATCGTTTATGTGGACTAATCCACAAGAACTTAAATTGGTAGTTAATCGTTGATCTGCTGTATCTAAATGTTCAAGTGTATTCAAATATTTTTTCATTTCTTTGACCATCCGTCTGATTGTATTTTCAACACTAAAAAATTTTAATAGTTGCATAGGTATTATAAATATTTTTCTATGTAAGAAAATATATTGAATATTTTTGCTTACTGTATAATTCTTTGAACTGCAATATCTAACTCACGGTCTTCAGCTACAGTAAGACATGGTTGAGCTGGCGTAGGTCTTTGCATGACATATTGTTTTCGTAATGGATTCCTGATATTTAATAATAAAGAATTATACATATCCAAAATTATAAAAATACAAATTTTAATTATGCCTATTCTTTAATTTTTAAAAACTTACCACGTCATTTTTATATGATTGTTTAACTAATACAGACTCCTATTACAATAATATTTGTTAAGTAACTCTTTCATAATAATTGATATGAAATATTTTGTAATTAAAACACCTTCAGATTAGTATTTTACAATACTTCTAATCGATATAGTTCTCTTGTCTTTTTTAAATTTCGTTATGTCAACCTTATTAACTAATTCTGTAAAAAATTATCAACAAACGTAACTGACATACTTTTAATCACTCAAATAAAACATAAAACAATAATAAAATAGATATATTTTATCGTGGAGGTTATCACACTACCTTGGAACTCGGGCTCGGGTCGGAGTCGGGTCTGTTCTTCTTTTTGGGTTTGGTTTTAGTTGGCGCATGCGTACTTTGTTTGCACACCGAAATACACAGTACAGCCAAAGTAAACATTCAAATAAGTTTTTTGTGATATTAAAACAAATGCTATTACTTGATAAACAAAATTACAATAAAAATAGCATCATTTATAAAACATTTTTTTACAGTATTTAAACAAAAATTTTGCTTATTTTTCATGTAAAAAAAAAAAGAATAAGTAAAATACCTCAGACTGTTCTTTTAACTTTTCATTGTTGTCAACACGATTTTGACATATACGGTCTTTTCGTTTCTGCTCCTTCGACAGCTGGCAATCTAAAAGGTAAAGTTTAATAAATTATGATATTTCATTATATTTTACTTATATCTCTAATTTCTAGAAACTTGTATACTTTTACTAAAATTTATTAAATTATATTTTGGTGTAATAACGGTTTTTATGAATAAAAATCATGTTTTTAAGCATTGTTCTACGATTGCATATGGTTAACGGTATTATTAACAAATTGCATCAGGATCTTTGTACGCTGTAAACTATGATTGAATGTGACTCACGAATTCAAAATAGTAATATTTTAGCGGTAGAAAAGTTTAAATAATAATTTGTTAGGTTATAAATACCGCATCATCCCTTAGTTGTTCCGGTTTTGTGCATGCAGCATGTACACGTGGTATAAATGCGCATGCGTAAACAAAAACTATATTTTTTATAAAATTCAACAGAGCAATTTATCAACTAATTGGTTCTAGTTACTCTGGAGTTTGATTAATTAAAGTGTAATATACATTTTTTGAAATTTTTTTAATGCAATTTGATTTTTATGTTCTTTGAAGAAGAATATACTTATGTAATTAAAGTTTGTTTGACTAAAAATCTGCATCAATGAAGAGCTGTAATTTTCTCAGAAATTCCTATCGAGCATTCAACTTTCTTCAATCTAACTTAAATATAAATTTTCAACTTCAGTGTAGACGGAACCATTATCATCTTACTGTTTGCAGCAATAAAGTAACAATGGGCGAGCTGACGTGGGAGGAAAAGTACAAACTCATTACCAGGAGTCTGCAGGAGTGGCTTGGCGATGACAAACTTAAAACAATCCTGAAAGAGCGAGACTTAAAAGTCTACTGGGGCACTGCAACAACAGGCAAGCCGCATATTGGTTATTTTACTCCAATGTCCAAAATTGCCGATTTCTTAAGAGCTGGAGTAGAAGTTACAATTCTCTTTGCCGATCTCCATGCTTATCTTGATAACATGAAAGCTCCATGGGATTTGTTAGAGCTCAGAACACAGTATTATGAGGCTGCCATTAAAGCAATGTTGAGATCAATTGATGTTCCTCTAGAAAAATTGAAGTTTGTTAAAGGAACAGAGTACCAATTGTCAAAGTAAATATAGTACTTGCACTTTGTTTTGTTATGACTATAAAAATTTTGATATCTTTACAACATATTAATAAAAATTCAATGTTTTTCAGAGAATATACTTTGGATGTGTACAGATTAGCTTCTGTTGTAACTGAACATGATGCAAAAAAAGCTGGAGCAGAAGTAGTTAAGCAAGTTGCTAACCCGCTATTGTCTGGATTATTGTATCCTGGTCTTCAATCATTAGATGAAGAATATCTTAAAGTAGATGCTCAGTTTGGTGGAATTGATCAAAGAAAAATATTCACATTTGCTGAAAAGTACTTACCCCAACTAGGATATCAAAAACGTATTCATTTAATGAATCCTATGAGTACGTAAAAAGTTATATTATGAAGTAGAATTATGTGAGTGAAAATAATATAATAAATAAGAAAAATTTTGTAGTTCCAGGATTAGCTGGAGCAAAAATGTCTTCATCGGAAGAAGACTCAAAGATTGATCTCTTAGATAATGCTGCATCAGTAAAGAAGAAGTTGAAGAAAGCATTCTGCGAACCAGGAAATATTACAGATAATGGTCTGTTGTCATTTTCTAAATCAGTTCTATTTCCTCTTATGAAAGAAGGTGAATCATACCTTGTACCAAGAACTGCCGAATTTGGTATGTCAACAAATTGTTTTTAGCCAAAAAAGTAGATGTTACAATATTACAATGTGTTCCATTGAAATATTAAATACTTTAGCATTTATTATGCTAAGTATGAGTTATTTTTATTTTCATTTTTATAGGAGGTGATATTATTTTTGAAAATTATGAAAGTCTTGAAAATGCTTTTGCAAAAGAAGAAATACATCCAGGTGATTTGAAAAATGCTGTGGAAATTTATATTAATAAGTTATTGGATCCTATTAGAAAGGAATTTTCAAATGATGCAAAGCTAAAATCTCTTAATGCAAAAGCTTACCCACTTCCACAAAAACAAAGTAATATACATTTTTCATATGTTTATTAAAATGTATAAATGATGACAATATTAAATATATTGTTTTTACAGAACAGCAACCTACTACTGATGAAGTTGTACCCTCAAGGTTAGATATTCGAGTGGGAAAAATTGTAGATGTAAAAAGGCATCCAGATGCTGACAGTTTGTACATTGAACAAATTGACTTGGGAGAAGCAACTGGTCCACGAACCATAGTTAGCGGTCTTGTAAATTATGTTCCCATTGAAAAAATGCAAAACCGAATGGTTGTGGTTTTAGCAAATTTGAAACCTGCTAATCTTCGAGGTGTTGCATCCCATGGTATGGTTTTGTGTGCTTCAGTGTAAGTATTAGTTAATTTACATTTCTAATTCAATAAATATTTTAATAACAAATTCAGAATTTTAAAAACAAAAATTTTATTATAGAGATGAACCAACAAAAGCTGTTGAACCTTTAAGGCCTCCAGAAAGTAGTAAGCCTGGTGAAAGAATAGTTATTGAAGGATATGAAAGTGGAACTCCAGATGAAGTTCTTAATCCAAAGAAGAAAGTTTGGGATAAATTACAGGTACAATAAATAATTATTGAAGTATTTTTAAATACAATGTATGTTTTCAAATTCTTAATTATATTTTACTTTCTGCAGGTTGATCTTGTGGTAAATGCAAATGGAATTGCATGCTGGAGTGGTAATCCACTCCTAACATCAACAAATGAAAACCTATCAGCTGACACTTTAAAAAATGTTCCAATTAAATAATGTATTTATATAAAACAATAAGTTTGCTCATCTCATTTATATTTAATTTTACATTTATTCTTTTTCACGGTCAGCATTAAATAAAACAACAATTTTTCACTTATTTACATTTGACTTTTATTAAAAACTTATACGAAAAATGATCTTTTTCACTCATAATTATATTATCTACTAGCTTAAAAATTAATGGTCAATTATAATTAATTCATCTATGCCCCAATCTTCATAACTGTGGTCAGGTAAAAATCGGCGAATAATTATTGGAATTTTTCTTTGTTTTAATTCCTTCATAGCGATTTGTAAGGGATCAGTTTCACCTTCCAATTCAACCATGACTGGTGCACACATGGCTATTTGTAATGCTCTTGTTCCCAAGATTCGTGCTCTTTCATACCTAAACAAAAAAGTAGACTGTTATTTAAAACTAGTTGGCGCATTTAAGAAGAATAAAAAAAAAATTATAAAAAAAATATTGTTTGATATAAATTCTTTTTGATACTAAGTAGTACGAAAGTAATTTTAACCTCGTGTATCGATCGGTATTTTTTGACGCATCGTATACGAAGCTTGATTTAGCGTACGCTTTTTTTGAAAGCATAATATAAGTAGGTACTTATACGAAATCGAGTTTTACGCACGAAGTGTAAAATAAAAATTCCGGAGAGAAAAATTTTCCGAAGTTTTCCGCCCTCGTCAGAAAATTTCGCGTAAGCTACAAAGTGTTAATCTAATTATGCTCATGCGAAAGCAATTTCACTCCTTAGCGTACGCTAGTCAACTTTAGCGTGCGCTACTCGACTTTAGTCCCAGAAATTCCAAAAGTCTGAAACTTTCTTATAATACAAATGACTAAAGAAATAATATCCCTAAGTGTGTTAAATTTTGTAATTTCTACACTTAAAGGGATATTATTTCTTTAATCATTTATATACGGAATTCCACGCGAAGGTGCGTCACGGCGCGTGTAGTAGTTTCGTAGTGCACGCAAAAAGGTTATGTAGCGTACGCGAAACTTCGGAAAATTTTTCCCTCTGGAAATTGTATTTGTAGCGTACGCTACACTGAGCTTCCCGCGTACGCTACACTGAGCTTTCCGCGTACGCTACTTACTGTAACGTATGCTTTTATGTCCCTCTAGACAGACTCTAAAATGTTGGTGTCAAACCCATTTTGACGAATAAATAAAAACAATGTAATTATTGTTATACTTACTTTGTCATATAACCTGTTGTTATTCTTTTACTTTTCTGAACACCACCTGAAGCTTCACCAGGTGCTACAAGCTCAAAGTTTTCTGCTTCGTCTTCTTGTGCTTCTAATTCAATGTTGTCATCATCTTCAACATCATCAAACTCATCTGCGACACTAGTAAGTAAAAAAAAAGATTTTATGTAAGATACATTTATTAATAGAATTAATCAAAAGTAAAGAACACTGTACTCATTCATTACTACTTGTACAAAAATATATAAAAATGAAAATGATAGTTAAGGCATGTTTAATATCAAAAACCGTTTTGAGGTTATATGGAAATTTGATTTAAAAGTGTAATAAAAAAACTCATCCTATTAACATAAACACTTTCACTATTAGTATATTCTTTGATATAACAATAACAAAAACAATTGATAAACTTACTCATCTCCATCGAACTCATCGTCAGCCATTGTCAAACGATTTCACAATTCTACACAACACAACCGAGAGTACTGATAGCGTGACAGTTGCCACAAGAATGAACTCGAAGGTTAGGTAGTCGACTAAATCGACGAAGCTATTTCCAAGTTCCAACGGGTCATAAGACAAATCATGACAAGGTAATTGGCGGTAAAAATCGTAAGCTAAATTTTTAAAACTTAAAATTTTTAAAACTTAAATTTTAGAAAGATATTTAAGTAGAAACATATTTTAAATAAACTACTGAGTTGCTGACTAATGACTATTTGAGATCGTAACTAAACAACGCCCAAGATTGGGATGTGCCCAAGAAATGAGCAAGCCCCGAGGGATTAGCGGAGCACCGTCGCCGGCAGCGGGGAGTCGGGGACGTGGGGAGTGGGACCTGGCCACTGGGGGCATTGGGGAGACTGGGGCCTGCGACGAGCACGCGAGGGCGGAGGGAGTGAGAGACGAGGGTAAACTTTTTAGTTTCAAATTTAACCACTTTATTTAACTTTATTCGTCATTTCTGGCGCCACTTTTTCTGCTTAATCCCGAATAAATTTAAGATAACCGTCAGGACCTGTACAGGGGGCCGGATTTGGGCTGGTGATAAGGTGCGAGATCGGGCCTAGACAGATAGCCTGACTTACTTTTTTTTATAATTTTCTTATGATTCTTTATTTCATATGGCTAGGTTTAGATATAAGTATTGAGCAGTAAAAATTAATTTAAAGGGAACCTGTTCAGGATCTGTCTCGCACCTTGTCACCGGCCTGGGTACGGCCAGTCTAACCGTAGCCTGTACAGGGCCTACATAATTACACCGGCAGACCTGGATAAATTTCTATTTGGGATATAATGAACCAATGACGTCGTAAAGACGTCATGTTATCATTGGAACGATTTTGGACATATAATAAATAAACCTTAACAGATTCTTCCTTGGTGCAAAGTCCACACTCCACCACTGTCTGCTTTTCTCCTTCTCCTACCTACTGTCATATTGGTGAATTTTCGGAAATACAATAAATTATATTTTTATTTTTCAAAATAGAATTTAAATTAGTAATAAAATTATGATGAACAGCTTATTTTCGAAATTAGGCGTTTTAAGCAAAGGGAGTAAGTCATTCATAAAAATAATATATTTCTTTTGAAAATTACGAAATAACATGAATCAGCATTTTCTAGATTATCATCAACTAATGTCAATTTGGAATAATAAATTTATTTGAAATTTCAGATATAAGAAGTGCACAGATTGTTATGAGAAAAACTGCATCAGCAATGGAACGAAAAAATTATAATACTTTGGCTATTACGGAGCCTTTGCCAGCAGTTTTTCATGTTCAACTGAATAGACCTGAAAAACTGAATGCTATTAACAATTCTATGTGGTTGTATGTTATTTAAATTTGAACATTACCCAATAATTATAGCATGAAATATTAAAAACAGATATTTTTTAGAGAAATAGGACAATGTTTTAATGAACTCTCTGATAACTGTGACTGTAGAGTCATAATTTTATCAGGTTCAGGAAAATCATTTTGTGCAGGTATAAATTTTTTTTTTTTAAGAAGAATAATATATTTTTTCAAATCTTTATGAAGTTAGTGATATAAATCGAGATTTTTAATTTAATTTTAGGATTAGATTTAATGGATGCTATGAAATTATTTCAAGGCTTTAGTGATATGCCCGATGTGGCTAGAAAATGCAAAGCATTAGAAAAAAAAATTAAACAATATCAAGATTCCTTTACTGCTGTTGAGCAGGTACCTATATAGTTGTTTCATACATTTATCAACATATAAAAATGCAACATTCAATAACAGTCTATAAAGAGGAATATTATGTTATTTTTAATTTATTTAGTTGCATGTGTAGTTATTGTCAATTATTAGCTAAAGATATGTATTTTTTATAATCATGAATAATATTTAACTTTAGTGCTCAAAACCAGTAATTGCAGCTGTTCATGGAGCAGCTGTAGGAGGAGCTGTAGATTTGTTATGCTCTACTGACATCCGTTATTGCACATCAGATGCTTGGTTCCAAATCAAAGAAGTTGATTTAGGAATGGCTGCTGATGTTGGAACACTACAAAGATTACCAAAAATCATTGGTTCACACAGTTTACTTAAAGAACTTGCTTATACAGGCAGAAAAATGTTAGCACCTGAAGCTCTACTAGTGGGTTTTGTAAGTCAAGTATTAGATGATCAGAAAAGGTTTGTTCATAAATAAAAATTGCACAAAATAATTTTAGTGTATTATATTACAAATCATACATCAAAATGTATTATTTTTAGTTTGATGGATAAGGCTTTTAATGTAGCTAAGGAAATAGCTTCGAAGAGTCCAGTTGCTGTGCAAGGCACTAAGTTGAGCTTGAATTATTCAAGAGATCACAGTGTTGAAGAAGGATTGAATCACATTGTACGTATTTTGTAGACATTTATTATTCAACCTACAAATATAAAAATGTTCTATTAACTAAATTACATCATGTTACATTTAAATTTGTTAACAATAATTTATTTAATTAATCTATAACTTTCTTTTTTAGTCAATGAGAAATCAAGTTATGTTGCAAAGTGAAGACTTTATTAATGCTGCAACATCATTAGTAACAAAAGAGGGTCCACCAGTTTTTTCTAAATTGTAAAACAATTTTATTTACTATAAAATATTTGTTATGTATTTAAGACTTAAAATATTCTTTAAGTTAGGGATAAATTGATAAAAAATGTATTTTATTACTATTTTATAACAAAGTTATTTTTTACAAGGAATATATGGAAATTTTTATAAAACAATTTGAAAATTTTTACTTTTGACTATTCTGTGAAATTAATATTAAGACTTTTTCTTAGGTGGCTTTTTATGCAATCGTTTCACTGATTTTAATTCTTTAATTTCTTCTTGTGGCATTTCTTGTTTTGCGTATATCGAATAAATATTTTTATCATCTGGTATTTTGGGCTTTTTAAAATTTATGTTAATAGAAAATATTTTTAAATGTGTTTTATATTTTATAAAAAAAAAATCTTGAAAATACTTACTATTAATAAATTAATATAATGCTCATAATTTATCTTATTTGTTTGGGGATCGCAAGCTACAGACATCATTTCATTTACTTCTTGTGCAGTAAATGGCTCGCCAATTTCTGTTACTGCTTTTTCTAAATCATTTTTTGTAATATAGCCCCGGTTCTCTGGGTCTAAAACTTGAAATGCTTTTAGTAGATCCTCTGGATCTGCTGGTTTGTATCTAATGAATTCAGTTGAAAATGCAATGAATATTGTACAATTACAGACGTTTTATTATATTACAACATTTTTGTCTTTGATTTTATACAATAATAATGGTCAATAATTTCTGTGCTATTCAAATAATCTTGAATAACACAAAAAAAGAATATTAAGAACATATATATGAATTATATAACTACTTATCAACAATCCTATATATTTTTTTTTTTTTTTTTTTTTTTTTTTTTTTTTTTTTTTTTTTTTTTTTTTTTTTTTTATATTAATACGATAAATTTTAAAAACAAAAATAAATTTAGAAAAGCTATTTGTAATAGCAGCTCTGACATCTTCCTATAAAGATACTTACTTTTGCTCACTGATTGCCTTACACATATACTCAACAAATCGAGTTTGAGGAACACAGTTATTTTCCACATCTTCTACTTCTACTTGTATTTCTTGTAATTCTGCTTCTGTAATGACGCATCCTTAAATAATAAACAAATTTAAATTTGAAATATTTATAACTTTTAACTGTATAAAAAATTATGCCACAATATTATATTTACCAACTGATCTTATAATTGTACCTAATTCTCTTACATCTACCTGGTGACTTTTTGCATTATCGAAAACATCAAATGCTTCAATAAGTCTTTTTTGTAACTGTGAAGGTTCCACTGAAAGTATGAAAAAATTAAATTTATTGTATTGTACTAAATAAAAACTTTATGTATAATCAGAAAATATCTATTATATTCCTACTGTTATATATTAATTGATTTGCATATGGTATAGTATACTACAATTGAATATAAAGTATGTTGATAGATCAATATTACTATGGAAATACTGTATTTGAACTTACGAATTCAGTGAACACCTCTATAACTAAATTTTGTTTGTATGAGATACATTTTACAACAATAAATATATTTTTTATATAATATAAATATAAATATATTAATTTATAAGCATGTATGCTACTATCATTTTTAACCTTCTAGTATAGTTTCCTTTATAACTAAATTTCGTTTGTACAAGATACATTTTACAATAATTAATATACTAGCCGCAGATCCCTGGTAGCACAATCTTGCGCAATCGCGATTACGCAGAGCGTGCGTGGTCTGCTTCCGACTTTTACTATATTTCTGCTGCTAGACGATTGCAGCAGG
>JAPYZP010002306.1:0-13746 GCA_030522985.1 Torymus sinensis
GCACGGGCCCTCGTTGTTTCACAATTATCTCATTTGCCGATCGGACCCTCCCACGTGTTAATTTGCTTGTTGGTTAACTCGCCACCCCTCTGCTTCCTCTCTCTCGCCTCTTTTTGCTTTCTGACCCACTCTTTCTCCCTTTTTTCTTCCTTCCCAGAAGAGCCATGGATCAAGAGAAGAATGCCCTGTTTATTTTTTTTTCTCGTCTTTTGCGATGGCGAAATGCGATCGCCGAATCGGTTGATTGTTCCGAGGAACACCTGAGCGATTTACACGGATAGATCGGAGCGAACCGAGTATCAAGGGGATCATCATCCAGCTCAACTACTAAAGCAATTTGAATACTGCATTGTGTCTAGCAGCTGTTTCTTGACTCGATTCTAGATAATCCGCTAATTATTTTGTTAATTAACAAAGTAATCATTTTGAAATTTAATCGTGTAATTATACTTGAAGGATCAAGGTCAAAGTTTGAGTAAACATGAAAACTGATAGACAACTCAGCATATATACATGATTTCAAATATTTTATTACGAGCTAAATAAAAATGAAGAAAAAAACGTTTCTTCTTTCTCGTCTTCGTTCACGTTCGTCTTCCCTGTCTGACTCGCATTAGCGAACAAGGAAAAATGTTTTCGGGCAGACTGATATCGCGAGCGAATTGTTTACGGGCCGAATGTGAATATAACGAAAATGCAAAGGACGAGAGAGCCGCGCGCTGCCGGGATATCGATATTTTCCCGGGCGAATTATCAGACGATAGCGTCGTCTAGACGATGCTATCGTCCTCGCGATCGTATAGGTAACCCTCCCTTGGAATGTCAATACTGGCAGATAGCATCGCGGCGCAACGCGCCACCAGCATCTCGCTAGCCCATGTGCGCGCTCTTTTGCACCGACTGCTGTGCATGTGTATACGGGTTATACACGCGCGTAAGCGCGAACCCCGAGACCTCGGGCTACAAGTGACTCGCGCCAATTTGCTGGCGGATCGCGTGAAGATCATTGTTCACCTTGTTTCCTCGATGTGCTAATCTTTACCTGTACCGAGTATATACACCGCATTGAGCGCTTACATTATAAAGATCAAAGTGCAGTATCGTTTAGTGCTGGGTATTTGAAAAATAAATAAATGCTTCGTGTCTTTGTAATAGACGTAAAAAATATCATATAGTCTAAACATGCGAGTCAAGCATTTGATCCTAATTAAAACTAATTGTTTAACGTTATTTTGAGAGCATAAATATGCCCATATACAAAGTTCATATATAAGAAAATACTATAACGAATTCATAAAGCAAACATCTGGTCTATAAAAGAATATTATAATTATTTCACACTAATAGAAAATACTATCTACAAACACGACAACAACAATACACGACGTACAAATCATCAGAGCCTTAAACTCATCAAGCGCCGTCCGTAAATACACAGCACAAGGCACAGGTAGCGAGGCGAGAGAGAGAGCGAGTGAGCCATCGTCCGGGGACTTTATTACACGCTTATATACGTACATATAGCCACACGTGCATGCAGGCGCGTCGCGCAACTGCTGCAGCGAGCGCCTGTATATATAGAGTAGGCGTTAGCACGCGAATTCCATAGAGACACTGACCAGGACAAGCGCGTCCCCGGGCCGGAAGTGACGTCACGCGAAAGTAACGAGCGCCTTCGCGATAAGCCGGCCCTTATCGCCGCGATCTTAATGAACTCCTCCCATTAACGCCCCGAGGCCGCGCGCGCGCGCAACGATCGCACCGTATACACGCGGCGTTGAGTCGCCCGCTCTCTCCAGAGACGCTCTGATACAGCTATGAGCGACGCGGTCTTGACGGATTGTGCGTGATGGTGTCTCATCTTCGGATCGTCATCGCCTTCTCTCGTCTTGTCTTTCATCAACACTGCTTAAACTAATCCGGGAGATTCTATACGATTGCAGACAATGACATCGAAAACGAGCTCTCGTTATTTGTAACTTTTAATTTGTAAAGTAATAAATTATAAAATTGTTCGAAAATCATTAATAAATTAAGCGTACGCTGTAATCGATCAATGTAAATAATTGCCACTGAAAATTAACAATCTCCAGGAAATATCGAAATCCAGTTATAAGCGCTCGTGCATAAACGGGTTATCAGCAATACTTCGGGCTACTTCCTCGTCTGAAAAAAATCACACTCGGGACTTTCCCGCGATTTACTCACTGGGCTTGGCGCCGGCAGCTGCAGTCGTCGTCGTCGTCGTCGTCGTCGGTCCGGGTAGACCGGCTCCACGGCGCTGACGCCATAGAAGTACGCTCATCGAGTTCCTCGCTTCTCCAGCTCACTATATAGGTATTTAACACACAGCCGACACTCACTCACTCACAGCACTGATCTCCGGCAACAACATCTTTGCACTTTCACGCCGCGTCGGGCACTGTGTCGGCACTAGGCTCTCGGCCGCGTGAAACCGGCTTCGAGGCTCTCAGAGCGACGCGCGTGCGCGGGCCTTCACCGCTCGTTATCGGCAAGAGAGCGGCCGATATTCACATCGCTCGGTGACAATTATCAGCGACGATCTCTCGCGCGCGACTAACTTTTCTTTCGATCGGCCGCTATCGCCGATGCTAATCGCTCCGGCGCGCCGATAACATCAGTGCGCGCGACACGCGCGATGCGAGTGATTAGCACTGCTCACAACTCGATATATTCCACACAGTACGGCAACTCCTCTTCTTCTTCTTTCTCTTTCTTCGCAGGCGCATATATCGCCGTGAAAATAAAAATAAACCGCCGATACGATAAGTATATAGTGACGCGCGTTGTGAATCAGGAGCACGCGTGATGATGCACTCGCTGAGCGTTGAACTCGGAGCGAAAACGGAGGAAAAGTCCGAGCGCTTCGGGAGCGAGGATATTACTGGACTGAGGAGACTTGCCGCGATTGCCACTCGCGCTAACCTGCGTTATCACTTTGCTCTCCCTTCTTTCTTCCTCGGCGGCGGCTGCCTTTTCTGCCCGCGTGCACGCGCGCACGTTCGTCGAGCGATAATCAAAGCAAACACGGATTCTTCCTTTGCTTTTTCTTCCTTTTCCCCCCCACTCTTCGCCCTCTGCTATCTAACCTCCTAGCTTAGATTTTGACCTTCATACCTCCGCTGAGGAGTGTATTTTGATATGGGGAGATAAAAATGCGGTTATAATAACTGCGGCAATGTAGACGCAGGTTTAGGGTTTCTTACTATTCTTCAGAACCTTTAAGTTACAAATTATTCAAATATTTACGTTTATATATGAAGGAATAAAATACGTTTGAGATTTGTAAAAAGACCAAACTCGACAACCTTGTAAATTTATTAATGGATAAATCTGCTCGACAAACTCATTCGACGTTTACTCGCTAACTACGTAATCGGAGAAACAAATTTTTTATTTCAAATGATATATAATTCCTGCCCTTACAAGATCGCACTGTCTACTTTAGTGACCAACAATAAACTCGAGAATGGTACGCGGCATACATAAATGGATTTATAGAGGCCAGATTTTCATTAAAAATATGTCTCTTAGGGCTAATCAACATTATAATCTATTTAATGAAATAAGACATTATTTTATCAATATAAATAGAGACATTAATTATAGAAGTTCTCAAAGTGAAAGGATGCAGCATTTATCGAGTTGTTACATAGGCTATATCAATATACTTGTCATACAACTCGAATTGTGAAAGTACATTGTATAGTACATGTATAATTTTTTTCTACTTAATGAACGATTCATTTTCATATGTCCTCTAGTGGGTGATTGTTTACATTTGTGTCATGTTTTAAATTAATAAAGAAATAAAGGTTAATTCTCAGTGGATCAGGCTTATTTAATTTAGTAACTTTAATGCTATCGACTTCTGAAAAATAGAAAGAAAATTTTATTGTTTCCTTATAAATTCCGTTTATGTTTACTAAAAGGATTTTGATTTACAAAAGTTTTAAACAAAAATTCATCAAGAAATCACTTTATTATATAAACTGTTATGAATTAAAATCTTGCTCATCAATCTGGTAAACAGCATATTTAACAATATTAAAATGAGATCTAAATTTAAGTATAATATTATATCATTGGATAGAATCACAAAAATTTATCATTTTCTTGGTACACTTTCATTATTTTATCTTTCTTGTAGCTTTTTAGGTACGTCCTATACTTTTACTCCCATTATTGAATTACTTTGTATTTTTGCAGTTGATCTTTGATAAAAAATATAAAAATACAAATGAAGTGTTATTTATATATATAGAGGATAAGATACTTATCAAGAAAGAACAGGCTATCTTTTGATGAAGATTGAAGAGAAATATTTTTCCGAAATATCTTAACTGATAAACTATCAATACTTACAGTACATGTAATTGAGATGCAATCGATATAAAGATATTTATTGAATTAACTTATAGATTGTTCATCTGTTCTAGTCCGTGAATTTTTAAGATATTTCGTAACTATCTGACTATCAAGATATTATCACATAATACTTTGAATGACAAAATATCACACGAGAAAACATTTAATCTTTCTCCGTGCCTTACGTAATAAATACTATTCGATGTCAATTCAACTAATAACCCGCTGAACAACTGCAGATACTCTGCAACGATTTCAATGATACTGTATAGGACGCGAAGATGCAAGAAAGTCGGTAGAACCGCAGGCCTCCTTCCATTGATTGTAAAGAATGAAAAGTCGACGGGACGAGGAGCCCGCGCGTGCAGAGGCAACGAGACACGGAGAAAGAGTTGCTCGAAGTTGGCTGATAGCAAGCCCGATAAGGATAAGGATGACGATAAGGATATACCTCTAACGTGTTACAACGGCACCGTGACTAATGGCGATTAAGCGATAGAGCCGATCGTAAAGCACGTAAGGATGCTTTATCTATTTGCGCTCCGCTCCCAGCGTGTCGATCTTCCTCTTTCTCCACGTGCATCTCTGCCGCGCGCGCTCGCGTCCCTCGGCACCGGGAGTGCATATACACACAATTACATGCAGTCGCCGCGAAACCCGATACAGGCGCGCCGCGCCGTTGCGCAATCGGAATTTGCAGACGACTCCTTTCTTAACTCCGAGATCAAGACTAGCCTAGTTTTATAATCCGCGCGCGCGCGCGCGCGTGTATGTGTGAGAGAAATGCAGCGGGCAGACGTTGATGTAATGTCAGTATGAAAATCGGCCTCGTGTTACGTTTTTAGAAAATGAAAACAAGTATCAAAATAAAACGATGCTATCTGCGTGTGCGAGCGCCGGATAATATCTCTGGTCGTTGTGAAGGTTATACGTAGGTATAGTAGCACTGGTCATGTGACCAGCTATTTTCTCGGGAGGTATAAATGTTTATCTCATCGCTGTATGTAAATTTTGTAAAAACAAAAGAAAAATTATTCATACCTTCAGCAGCTGATTCGTTATCCGAATTTCGTTAAATTTTATCAATTTAGCATTAAGTATATTCTTTGTCATAGAAAGTACATTACTTTTCAAAAGCTTAAATTCATCGTAGCTTGAAACCAATTCCATGGATTAAAATTTATATAATAAGGTAACTTACCTCCATCATACATCTTAAGAAGACGCCAAACTTATCTCAGATTGTTTTATAAAATTCTCTGTGAATAATGATTCGATTTAATTGAAATTTTATTTTTATTAACTTAGGAGATGAATGTATATTCCTTTCAGAACGCATTATTGATGAGGAGAGTATTTTACATTCGAATCATAAATTTGACTACAACTGAAAGATATTCGTTCTTTTTTTTTGGAGAAAAACGTGAAAAGCTTTGTTAAAACATTTAACTTTATGTATAAAGTTAAATTGCCTATACATAATGCGATAAGACTTTTCACTGTCAAATTATTTAATTTTTCATGGAAATTCATTTTCGATAATAATAAAATAATCAATTTGAAAAAGTTTTCTAAGTAGCATGATCCATAGAATGAATTGAGTGCTGAACCAATTTTCCAAGGGATCAGTACATTTTCATTTAGCCCACAAATTAAATCCCACGTTTTTAGCTACAGCAATCCAGTGATGAATAACTTTCCTTGTTTGTATAGTAGATACGAACATCACGTTTGCGTAAGTCATATCAATACTTTTAACTATTATTTTAAACCTATTTTGTAAATATATAAAATTGAATGATAAATTTTTAAAATAAAAGATCTATTTAATATCCGATATTAATTAGCGGATTAGTTTAAAAGTGTATGTATAAGCTGTTACTTTAACACTTTCGGAATTGAAAGGAATAGTTTTTATACTAGATATGAAAGGGAACAATCTAATGATGTAGAATGTTACATCTTCGTGATACATGGATTCCTTAAAAGGATAAAGATTATAAATTATTTACACTAACATTGATGCATTTTGGTAATAAATATTGTTTACTGAATTATAAACTACTTTTCAGCTATTCCATTTAAACATTCTAACGTGTAGACTGAAATAGAAGTGCAGTTTTTAGTAACTGGCAAACCACCGCGACGAGAATTTGCAGTCGGTACGGATAAGCGCCGCCGGATGCCTTCTGCCATACATCGTCATACGTTATACGGGCACTTATCGTGCCGCGCGCTAGACTCGAATCTGTCGCTTTCGCTCCAGATCGGTCAGCGCCCATGGTATAAGCGCGCGTGGCGCCTATCTAGCCAGCAGAACGCTATCAATTTCGCGCTATAAACAATTTCTCTCCTTGACACTTGGTACACCTACACGGTACACGCATGCCTACGTGTATATACGTGCCCTGCTTTTTTGCACTGCAGGAGCAACACAGCGCAGCGCACCGTCGATTTATCGATGCACACACGACGCCGAGCGAACGGGAGCAAAAAGTAATATCACTCGGTCTGGTTCTGCGAATTTGACGGAACGTCGAAAGTAAGCGAGAAGGACGGAGAGAAAGGGAGATGGCAGAAGAGAGATCGCTGCGAGAGCTGAGTAAGTCCCTGGCGCCCGCGTTATCTCATTCGTTAAGATCCAAAAGAGCAAGAAAAAGAGATCGAGAGAGAAAGATGCAGAGAGAGAGAGAGGAACAGTGAGAGAAAGCTGTTGAGCATATGCAAGAGCTAATGAGAAAAAAGGGTTAAGGCTGGACTACACTGCTGCCCTTAGATCATTATAACAACAATACTGATTTCCTCAACTTATAACTTCAATCGTGATAGCAATCTTATTTTATTTACATTTTCGCTTCAATGTTTATTTAAACTCAAAGTTTATAACTTTTTAGACCAAATAAAATTCCATGGAAAATAACTTATTACTTTTTGCTTCATTGAGATCAAATGATATGCAGTTTTGTAATCTTTTAATGAAAATGAAACTTTCATCCGTAACTCATAAAATATATGTCCTCCTGAATGTATTTCTTTTATTTCATATATATTACTAGATTAAGATCTGATATTATTGCAAACTCTTTTCCTCTCTTGATTATCTTAAGAATTACAAATCATATACAGCAAAAAGCTGGACAGGTATGACCTCAAAATGCCAAGTATTATAAAAACGAATCACAATCTGATTAACATTATCTGCTGCTTCTCTGTATTTTATTTTTAGGAAAAAAGAGTAACATTATAATTGAAGTGAACTGTAACCTACTAATTATATCACTCAATTTACGATGCAAAAATTATATCAAACAATGACCCCATTTCCGGGTACATATGCTCGAACGTGCAATTGCTGTATTGTAAATATTATTATTATCAGATTTTCGAAATGATATAAAATATCTTATTGACTTTTAATTTATCATTTAAATTTATTATTCCTTTATTATCAAATTTGTTGTGAACTAAGATATATGCAGTATCAGCATCTTGGAAATACAAAGGAAAAAATATTATAGAGATCAACTTACGTGACAATAACGATTTGATAAAGTAATACTTTCTGGAACTTACCTGTAACAAAAAAAAACATTTTATTAATATTTATTTTATTAATAATTAATAAAATTATAAATATATGACAAATGTATGGTAATAAACCCCAAAGACCGTTTTATAAAAATCTGAGAGAATTGTTAGTTTTTATTATAATTACAATAAAAATAAGAGTTTTTCCATAGTTCTATAATCAAACCGAAATTGTTGAAATATAAAGCGCTACAAGTGTACTCTAGCCTTAACAGTCTCACGCTGCCAAGCACTCTTGTAAGAGAAAGATTAAGAAGGAGAGAGAGAGCGAAGGGGTCCTTGGTAGTCCGTAACACACAGTGGTTCCACTGTCTCGGGAAAAGAGCTCTGCGTCTCCGTCTTTCCTCCCGAGTCCCGGGGGAGGTAGGAAGCGATCTCCGGGAACAGCGAGATCGGGTGCGTCTAGACCAGTGCTCGCGAATCCCTTATCTCGCCGCTATCGTTTTCTTTATCTGCGCCGCTCGCGCGGCTTCATCCGCGGCTGCCCTCCGCGAGATGCTCGCGCGATATCCTTTCGCCGTCTGCGTGTCTTCTCTGTACATGCGTATATAGAGGGCAGGACCTCGACGTTTCATTATCTCTGACGGGCAAGAAAGAGTTTTGCGTATACACGCTGTCGGTTCGCGAAATCGCGATAAAGACTAGCTAGATATATATACGTGTGTATATCTCTTGGCGTATATGTACGTGTAGAAGCTTTTCTTCCTCTCGCGTGGACGTTCGTGTCGCGTGTACACAGAGAAATGGGAGAGAGTCGCATCGCTTGTGGTGGGATGTTTAGAGCTGTTTTGGTTGGAAAGTTCTGCCATTCAGACAAGTGTAAGTAAGAACTTTCGCTTCTGATTAACAAAAAATAAGAATTCTTTTCATAAAGTTTAATTCAATCCAAATGCAATAGTTGTATTTAAAATATAAAATTTAAATTTAAATTTGGTCAATACAGAAAATGTACTTTAATCTACATAATGGTTCTATTTAATCATGAAATTTTTCAACGTCAACTTACGATATCTGTAAAGTAACAAAATTATACTCTTTATACAATTAAGATTAATCTATAATCGCTTTTTTATTGATATATTAATATCCTGATATTAGAGTTTTATCACAAAATGAGATTCAACCATTTTGGTTGTTCAAATATATGTAATTTAAAGCGATTATGATTTCCTAGCCCATTCTGCAAGTCAAAACTCAGGTATGCTTACGTTTAAAATTTCCACATCAGAATTTGATAAAGCCCAATCTCAGGCGGTACTTGCGCTTGGGTTTCGGCTCTCTTTGCGCTCGCGATACACGTTTCCCGGTAAAGAAGCTCACGCGGAAAAAGCAGCGAGCGAGCGCGCCGCGGGCTTGTAAAAAGCAGCCAGAGTCGATAAGGCCGGTATAAATCAGCGGCTTTAGCCGCGCGCGACTAGTTCCGATCGTTAATCCCGACGCAATCTTCGAGGGCACGAGTCTCTCGGATAAACCGAAGAAGCGAGAGCGGCCGGGCCGCAGCGGCAAAGAGAGAGAGAGAGAGAGAGAAAGCGTTCCGTCAAGCTTGCGAAAAAGTTGAACCGGGACGCTTTTTATCGAGCGGCGGCGCCGCGCCACGGGAACGCGGAGGGAGGGAAGCCGGGGTCCAGGGCGCAATTATAATATGAGTGTGCGGGAGATAGGGCGCGCCAGGGGCGGGGTGGGGAGAGGGGGCGGGGGGGGGAGGAGAGGGAGCAGAAGGACGATTAGGCGGCGCGCGTCAAAACGGGCCGGCGAACAAATGGGAGCGCCGCCTGCGACTCTCCGCCGGCCAGAGATTACACAAATGAGAAATGACCATCGGGGCTATCGGTCGCGCGACTTCCTCGCGCGCCGGCGGACAGCGCATAGCGCGGCGAGAGGCTGCGCGCAGAGACAAAGAGGGCCGGGGGGTGGGACCTGTCGCAGGCGCCCGCGCGCGACCCGCGATCTACAAATGTCCGGCATTCAGCTATGTCAAGTCCCTCTATCTCTCGCTTCTGCTCCCTCTCTCTCCCACACCCGCGGCTCTCCGTCTTCCCTCTGGCTCTTCCCACGGGCGATTTACAAAAGTTGCTCCATCGAGCATGAGAAAAGCGAGCTTTTTTCCGCGTTCATGTACTTCAGACTTACTCCCGCTTCATATCTGTCTTATATAAATCCCATTGCTGCAAGATAATACTTTCTTGTTTAAACTATGGAGAAATGAATTGCTATACTTTGACTTGATTATAAAAATCAACAAAACGAAAAAGTAACTACTGGCAGAAGCCTGAAAAATATTCGATAAAGAGCGATGCGACACACGTCGATTGTACAAAGACAAGACGAGACTTTAAGGAGGCCACATTAATCAAACAATCCCCGTGTGTTTTTTGCATCGATCTTCCCCTAATCACCATAGTCCAGAGACAGCTCGGCCGCGAAAGAGACGAAGTGGAGCGCGCGCGGCACATCCGATAACGGCGGCCGAAAGCGGCCAACTCCGCCGGCCGAAAGGGACTTTGACAAATTGTCAATTGACCCCCCTCGAGCTGTGTTCCCGAGTGAGAGAGAGAGACAGAACGAGCTACTACAACATAACGTATACACAGCCGACAGCATTAACGCGCGCCACCCCAATGACGGCGATTGCACCCACACGCGCCTCGATGGATTTTATTATAAGCTTCTGCGCTCGATCAGTCGTGGCCGTCGTCTTGTCTTTCGCGCCACAGCAAGAGACAGATACCAGCAGCTCTCTCTCTCTCTCTCTCTCAACTTTTTTCCGCTCGCTCTGACGGCCTTGGCGTTCGCGAATAAATGGATCCACTGTTGCGGTCGACGGCAGACTCTCTCTCTCTCTCCCTCTCACTCTCTCGAAGAAGATAGAGCAGACGAGCAGGAGGGAGAGAGGGGTAGGAGAGATAGAGCGAGAGAAAAGGCCAAGGAGAGGATGCCAGAAACGTTTCCGTGTGATAAGATAAGGGCGCGCCGTGTATCAAGAACCTGCACTCCGCTGCTATATCTATCTCCCAGCTCCTCCTTCTCCTCCTCCCTCTCCCACCCTCAGTACCCGTCTGCTCTGTTCCTATCCTGCACCTAGTGCGAAGGCGCCATAGAACGAGAAATCATTCCACGTGTGTGAGTAGCCTGAGAGCTTTGAGTGACGCTCTGATCGGTAATCGTTCCTGATGATTACGAACCGGACGAGACTCACCGTATGAAAGCTGCTTGCATTCTTGACGAGCTGACGACGTTGGAGAAGCTACATGTTATGATAGTCGAGTAATGAAGATTACTCGACAAAAAAAGACAAAATTTTATCATGAAAAACATTATGGAATTAAAATAAAGTTCTCTTAGGTTTATAGTGTTTGTTCATTCGTTTAATCTGAAATTATTATTATTATTATGCACGTTTTTAATTTTCCAAAAGTATACGTTTATAGTAAAATATGGTGTATGTGTTTGCGTCAACTATATACTCGTCCGCAGCTTGCGATACGCACTCGCCTTCGACTTGTAGTCTACACTCCGCACTTGATCTAAAAAACCCCCAAACATATGAATAAGTGAAAAGTTGCTCACTGGTGCGAAAGAAAACTACTAATACTTTAGTGAATATTCAGTTAATGAACCAGTAGAGTAAA
Source organism: Torymus sinensis (assembly GCA_030522985.1). Classification (NCBI taxonomy): domain Eukaryota; kingdom Metazoa; phylum Arthropoda; class Insecta; order Hymenoptera; family Torymidae; genus Torymus; species Torymus sinensis. The sequence continues at coordinate 11,607 of JAPYZP010002306.1, forward strand.
ATTTTCACTGCGTAATAAGTGAATATTCACTGAAAAATTAGTCAATTTTTTCACTTTTTTGCACCAGTGAGAAACTTTTGATTTATTCATTTTTAGAGAGCACCTAATTTATAACCTTAAATTTTGAAGTCATAAATAAAAGAATCTCAAATTAGATTATTATAAAAAATAGGGATGATGCATTATTCACTTTACAAAATATTTCCCTGTTTTGAAAATTTAAATCACACCTTCGAATACGTACACATAGAAATCGTATACTTTCTAATTCGTATAAATTGTAATAGTATTTATGTTGGTATAACTCAAAAGACTTAAATATGATTCTATATGTAAATAAATTATTTTATTCAGTTTTTTTTTTAAATTTAAACGGTTACCTCTTGAATGCGACCCTCGCACAAGTAATCGAACATTTCGTAGCTTGTGTAAAAAATAATATGTGCAACATGTGCAAAGTATTTTTTTTTTAACTCATGTGACTGTCGTGTAATGTAAACTTCACACTCGTTAAAAAACACCTACTTCTCGCGCTAGTTGCACAATACTATATTAGAATTGAAAATTAATATAAGAAATTAGTGCCAATGAATTGGCAGCTGTTTTTTCTATTCTGTTGTAATAAGTGCATTAATACTCGATGTTATTTACTTAATTTATACCAATACAACCATAAAATATCCTTTTTTTAGTGTTTTTCTGATAATTTGAAGAACGATTTTACAATTATATAGTAGTTATTTTAGATTTAATAGTGTTTTCATACGTCTAACTGTTATACTGCCTATGATGTGTAAGCTCTTGTGCTGGCGAATGATTGGTATACTTTTACCTTAGAATGTATTTCTACCTGGCACGAACATAAGAACACTTCCCACCCCCAACTTTTTCCCCACAGGAAAACTCCCAACGGAAAGAGTAAAAGGCGCCCTTTTCATATACGGAGATATATGGCGAAAGCCGAGTACCGGCATAATACTCGTTTGCGAGCCAGCCAGCAAGCGCGCGCGGCACCAGCACCAGCACCATTATACTGCCGTGTCGTATAGTCGAGGGCTAAAACGGCTCGATAAAGAATTCGTTAGCCTCCTTAAGTGCCTTCCTGGCCTGCCCCGGCTTATCCGGGACACGTGTTCGGGCCGCACTTATGAACAACAGGTGAGGAGCGTGCACCGCGGCCACCTTTAACCCGCCTCCCACGTGTCGCGGCGGCCCCGTCCCTTGCTCTCAAGGCGAAACTCTTATATCCCCATTCCCGCGAAGCGCCTCTACTTCCGGCTGCTCGCGCGCGCGCGCGTTCCGCGTCTGTTATTCCGCGACTTTCGAGCTGCTCCGGCTATTATAGCGTATACAAGAACGCCGTTGCGACGCCTGCACGTGCGACATTCTATACGCGGTGAGTCACGTGAGCGCAAGGAGGACCCGGCTGATGGACCGCCCACGTGCATTCCATTATTTCCTTTCGAAATAGAGGGAGAGGGTGGCAGAGGTATAAGAGAGATCGTTTCCTTATCTGATAGTCGAAAATGCCCCGGTCTTATGTACGACGGGAAGTTTCCAGTTTCTTTTCGAAATTGCGCGCGTCAAGATGAGGAAGCTTTTAGAACGCGCCTCCGCCGACGGCGCGACTGCCTGCGATATATGTTCGAGAGGCTTCAATGGAGCTCTTCGATTTATTCCCTTCATTTTCAACGGATTATTTTTCATTAAATTTTTTGTGTAAATAAAAAATAAAAACGGTTTTCGGAAATTAGTGATCGAGTGTGATTTTGTGTACGTCAGTTTTATGTATATTACAAAGTATTGTATACATACATATATAACGGGATATATAATTTATTTAGTCAGATATTGTCAAGCCAAAATAAATATTCAGGTGGATTATTTTGATATACTACTCTGAATGAATAAGCTTTATCTGACATACGAATAGCCAGAGCCTATTTTTATGGCCTTACATTGAGAAGAATACGTATAGATGTTAGTATTTTTCTGTTTAGTTTTCGTAAAATAGCTTGTAAAGACTTTGTATTATAAGTTATTATAGTGGACTCAGAGCGTTATAAAATAAACAATACACTATAATTTTGCTAAACTCACTTTATAAAAATTTCGTACTATTTACCATATAGATCTATTA
>JAPYZP010002307.1:0-13744 GCA_030522985.1 Torymus sinensis
CGTCACGCAGTTTCATTGTCAAAATGCTGCGTCGTTCAGTTTTGCAATTACATCAATTTGTGGGTCAGAAAATTACTGATGAGAAATATTCATGTTAAAGTAATTTTAGAAATACATCACGGACGTAACAGGACAATGTGTTTATACTCATCATATGTCTTACAGAATCATTTCTTTCCATGTACTTAGATCTTATTTCAAAAATGTTTTCAGCACTTAATTTTCCATTTATGATTAATTTTTTTCTTCTATCATATCATCATTTGCGAGATTTCTAATCGTCTGTAGTATAGATACCGTTGAATTTTTATTTAATATGTTAGCGGTTTCATTTTTTCCTTTATTTTCTATTATTTCAACTTTTTTCTTTATTTTTAAATCGTTTGCTATATTTTTACAATTATTATTATTTATAACATAAACGTAAGTAATATTTTCTTCGTTATGTACTACCACTCTGTCGAATGTGACTCGTTCAAATCGTATTGACTCTTTTGCGATCGATTTATCTCTTATTTCAAAATATCCGATTTTATAATTTAACACAACGCCGTTTCGTATGAACCAATCGTGGCCGAAAATGACGTCTATGGATAAATAAGATACCACCAAAAAGGATACAAGAATTTATCATCACCTATATTAATTTCGATAAAGATTTTTTTTCTTATAGTTGCCGCCTTTTTACCAATAGCCGTCGCGATATATACCTTACTTACCGATTATTCACTTACTTTTGTAACCCTTGTGAGTTGTTGATAAAACTCCTCTGACACGCATGTAATCTGCGAACCCGAGTCTAATTACGTCGAGAATTGTTAAAATCTTGACCTTTTAAATATTTCTCACGTAGGTTTGACTTTGTGGGTTTTGCGGTCGATTTAGGAATGTTGATTAGGATACGAATTTTGATATTTCTTGGGAGGTGCTAAATTTTGATGTGAATTTTGATTTAGAGGCATCTGGTTTTGTCCATTTGTGGAATCTAATATCCTGAGTGATTGTGTTCCTGCCGTAGAGTTATTAAAACCAACGGACGCGAGAGCTCTCAAAACGAACGCCGGAAACTGCGTTGTAATTGTGTAATTGGCTTCATTATTTGAAAGCCTGGGTATAAAATATTCCGCTTCTTTAAGTTGCCGATAAAAATACGCTTGATATGAACCGTCACGAATGTTATAAGTTCTACCCGACCACATTTTATTTAAATTTGTTCGAATGGGAGGAGAATAGAATTCTTCTAGGAATGTGGTTTCAAAGCGTCATATGTATCAAAATTTCCGTGTATTTCGGCCCACGTTCGCGCTTTGCCCTCGCAACACTGAACAACAAGTAATTTTTTGTTTTCGTCACTTATCCTCTTTATCTAACAAAACCTATCATAATCGTTCAAAAATTCCATTGGATTCTTTAGTATTTCGTTACTAAATTTCGGAGGTTTAATTTCTAACTGTAATTAACGAAATTGATTCATAATAATACCAACGTCTGCGGCTGCGAGTGCTGGTTGTGGCTGCTGCCGTCTCATGATTACCTCTCGTTGTTGAACGGCCTGTTGTTGGACCTGTAGGTTTCCTCTTGCTTGTTCTAGTTCCTATCGCAATTGGCGTAGACCTGCTTGTTCGTTCGCTATTTCTTGGAGTTGTCCCGCCATCTCATTTTGATGTTGTTCGGCAGCTTGTTGTCCGTGGTCCATTTTTACTGATTTATTAGATTTTTTTGAAGGTTTAGTCTTATATAGAAAGTCTTATATAAAAAATGTAATTGGTTCGCTTACCTACCTGAATGCGTTACAATAATCTTTTCGTTATCGCTCATACATATTCGTTTAATTAATTATATCTTATACTTTTTTTTTTACAACAAAAAGAATACAAATCCATATTTATTTTTACTTTATTTTAATATGGAATGAAAAAGAATACGTTGACACAAAATGATTGTTTCTATACTAAAAGAAATAAATAATGGGTTCTCGATTATTCTACAAACTGGAAAAAAAATTGAATCGTTTTCCTTTTTACAAAAGAATCGTGCCACTGAGTTAGGTGCCAATGTGACTAGCTAGGTATTTAAATAAGACAAACAATCATATTGGTCATTATTGGTCAATCACAGATTATCATTTATTATTCAGTCCACACTCACACTATAATCCTCGTATACACTTACACACACGATTATGGCGCTTATCGCTCGACAACAATTTTTACTTAACTTAGAACGCAAAGAGGGTTCTCGGTGGCTCAACGCTCACCGCCCTGATCTCTGAAGGTCCTATGAGGTCAAGTGTGCTTCGGCTAGAAAGCTTCTCGAGGTGTTGGCTTCTTTTGTGTTCGATGATCTCGAGCAGCAGTCGAATACGTGCGATCAGGGTCAACGTCGGTGAGCGAGCGAGCGAGCGTCGCTTCTCTCATGGACGACATACCTTGCCGAGTACCTCATACAATGTTGCTACAGACGTACATTGTTGTCACTTTTCGATGCACACGTGTATTGAAACCATTAATGGGTTACATAGTAGAGCTTAATCAAAGGGCGTGGCAGCGCCCTGCTTGGCAAGTTTACGTAATACAACTGAAATATAAATTGAGAAGTTGAATAATAATAGAGATTATAGTTGAATAATCTATGCTACATCAAGGACTATTTACATTCAATTGATTCTACTAGAAACTTATTTTCAACTATATTAACCCATTCGCTAGTAGTTTTTTCAACTTTTCGTACCAAAAAAAATATTCGTGTTTATAATAAGCAAATTATTTACCAAAATATATGATAATTTATTAACGTTAAAAACGATTGTATACCTACTTCTATGGAAATCTATTTGATGGAAAGTGGCACAGATGTTACCAGCGCGTTCTTCTACGTGCACATTAAAAAAACTACAGGGTTACTTACACTATCTGGTTGAAGAAAGGTCAGCATCTCATCAACGTCTGCAGCAAGGGATGCCTCCGCGTAATCAATCCACGTGGCCTATTGGTAAAGAAAAAGAGCTACGATAGGGAAATACTAACTGTCTTCGTATCGCCAAAGGAGCAACGTCAACATTTTTCATTATCCGGCATTGATGTAGCTCTTTAATACCTGACCTCATCTTCAATCGGCTGATTAGCGAGCTCCTGGTGCACTGTTTCTGTAGCATAGGAGGATGATTGACGTCACGATCGAAGGTAGCCGTACTCCCTGGCCTCGACCGCATTGTCGACGCGGTACCCTTACTATAGGCAAGCGACACACCTCCAAAAAAGCGCTTATAAGCGAAAGAAATACGAAAGTGTGACCAGATTTGTTCTAGTCGCTAAAAATGATCTTACTTTATGTTTTCGAGGGTGCTGAATACGAATATGACGTTTATTTTTTCCTAAAGTTGGGGGATAAATAAACAATTTCACGATTATTTAAATTAAACTCGAAATAATAATATTTTTTAATGAAAATGTAATGGCATAATCTTGAACTAATTTATAAAATGATAGAACCTACCCGAAATTCTCAAAGCATTTTCGGGCCGAGCTGGGAATTTTTGAACACTTTCTTTACGTTAGTTTGAGTTTGTGTATGCAATCGCCAATGTTGAATGACAAAGTTTCGAAATTTCATTTACTACCTATATAGGTAGTATTAAAATTTATGATATCAGGAAGTTTTTCTGAAAGTTTGAGCTATAATATGAAATCGATAAAAAGATATAAAGATTTTAAAAGCCACGCGCTCGGCACGCGGCTCACACTCCTCGCCCATTTTTTTAATATAGTATTATAGTAAAGATAAATTATATTTAAATATAGAAAACGAATTATTTAAACGGTATCTTTATTTATTTAAATAAATGAAATAAACATAAATCGCGGCATCGAGATATGTTCGACAAAATTGTTCAATACAATCACATAGACGCTGATACTCGTTTAGTGTACTATGCAAAATGTATTCAAAGCAGAGATCGGCATATTCGTGAGCAAAATTTTATTCGAATAAAAATTTATTTCCATAAATATTAAATGCAATGAGAGAATTTGGTGTTATAAACACTTTTCGTATAAAAACTAGACCTTTACTTGTTTTGAAAAATACTGGAATTTTTATTCATCGAATACTTTTATCAAATAGTCGAATATTCGAAAAAAGTATTCGTCGAATAAGTTTTCGAATATTTTTTTAAGTCTTATACTATTTTTTTAGAAGTATTATACTATTTTTTATCGAGCAATGTCAAAATTGTCCACATAGAAATTTAGATATATTATTTTGAAGACCTGTACATTTACGTAGTCTATTTTAAAGTTGACACGATTATTATTTGCAATTTATTTTCAACTATAAATGCAGTCTGTGCTTGTAGATAGTTTTCTAATTTCTTATCAGTATTCTCATTTTTATATATAAATTTTTTTACGTTCCGATGTGATAGGATTTCAAAAAGACTTTTAAAAAAATATTCGAAAAAGTATTCGACGAATAAATTTTCGAATATTTTTCGAAACAAGTCTAAAGGTCTAGTTTTTTTACCCGAAACGTGTTTATAACACAAAATTCTCTGATTACATATAATATTTACGGAAATAAAATTTTTATTCGAATAAAATTTTGCGGACGAATAATGTCGATGTCTAATTCAAAGTAGGATAAACGATCAACAAATAATAATCATCGAATTGCTTGACACAGATGTATTTATATTATTATGAAGTATTATCACCATTTTAAAAATGAGCCTCTGATTTTATCCAGGAAAAATTTTAATACGTACAGATTTGAGGAGATACGTTCCTAATTTCCTATTCATAGATTGTCCCAAGAACTCGGAGTTTCTTCAACTTCTGCGCTATTAACTACACACTCACTGACTGGTTGTGATACCACATCATCGTTTTTTTTTCATTGGTAAAATGACGGCTTATTCAACATTAAAAAAACTATCAACCGAAGAGTTAGATGATCTCGCTAATGTAATGGACGAATTTTGTCGTCCATTTACGAAAATAATTATTTCTCATTCACGAGCCGTACATGTAAAAGACGCAATAGAGAAGTGGAAAGAGAGAAGAAAGGCGGAGACAAAAATCAAGAAGGACAGAGACAGTAAGAGCGGGAAAGAGGAAGGGAAAAAAACTAAAAAGTGGGCAGGAAGAAAGGTGGAGGAAAAAAATAGGGCAGTAAGCTGATTAGAAGGAAAGTGGAGCGCCATGGTAAGCCGAAAAAATCAAGTGCAAGACAAACTAAGACGAGGAGTACACGAAATGTACTGAATAAGACTCGGGGGAAAAACCGACAACACATGTGCGGGACGCTCGAAATTTATAGGATGACGTGAAGTCATAAAAAGGAAAGAAGAGGCGATTACGATGACACTTGACCAACCACTTGAAAAGAAAAGTCAAGGCCATACATGAACCTCTATACTGTGTAGCCTCCAAACTCGCCCGCGCAGAAGACATCGCAACAAAGGAAACATCACATCGCTGAACCACTGACCTTCAGAGAGACATCTTCTAGCCTTTAAATATAAGATAAATTTTGTTATATTTTGGGGAAATAAACTCCATTACCAGAGGTAAATTTGGGTTTGTATTCTTCCACGGCTACAGTTAAAGGCGAGACGCTTCAAGCGTTGGCCGGTAGCAAGTGGAGGTAAGTCCTCCGATTAGCTCCCTCGGTCTTCGTAACCTGGTTAGGCAAAGCGCTTTCGGGCGTTGGCCAAAAGACAGGGAGATAATGTAAATAGTGTTGCTATAGAAAATGTAATTTATTAGTATTTTTATATCTCTGTTGTACGATCCGAAAGTGAAATCCAAAACTAATCACAAAGACATTAACTCTTTAAGATTTGATAAACTACCACCTTCAAAACCTGCATTAAAAAAACACTTATTAAAATGTGTTTGACACATTAGCGAATGGAATCACGCAATATTTTCTAAGATTGATTCTAAAGATTTTAATGAATATGGATGGCTGATCGAAAATAGAAATGTATTGCCAGATTATTATAATGAATATTCAGCAATGGAATATTTACAAAGTTATGTATGTTCTTGTAATCAAAAGACCCCATGTACAGATAATGTTTGTCCTTGTATCAAATCTAATTTAAAATGATGCGATATATGTAAGTATCAAGATTCGTGTACGAATAAAACAGAAAAGTAAATGAAGATATCGTTTAAATAATTCGTTTTCTTTATTTAAGTATAATACTACAGTAAAAAACAATTGTTAGTTAGAAGAATCACGGTTTGCTTGTTGCTATATACAGCGCGTAACACGCTTGGGATGGGCGAGGAGTGTGAGCCGCGTGCCGAGCGCGTGGCTTTTAAAATCTTTATATCATTTTTTCGTTTTCATATTAATAGCTAAAACTTTTAGAAAAACTTCCTGATATCATAAATTTTAATACTATATACTTTGTCATTCAACATTGGCGATTGTATACGCCAACTGGGACTAACATAAAGAAAGTGTTCAAAAATTTCCAGCTCGGCCCGAAAATGCTTTGGGAATTCTGGGTAAGTTCTATCATTTTATAAATTAGTTCAAGATTATGCCATTACATTTTCATTAAAAAATATTAATATTTCGCTGAGATAGAGCGAGTTTAATATAAAAGAACCGGGAAATTTTTAACTTATCGTTTTTGGCGAAAAACTCGTTTTTCATAATGTTCCCCCAACTTTAGGGAAAAATAAACGTCACTATCATGCTATTTTAGGGGTAATTGCTGCTTACCTATACAGCCCGATCATCATATGCTCGTTGTTGTCTGGAGCCTCGATCACACAGTGCTCGAGCGGACCTTATACCGCTGAAGAACGCGAGGTGCAACAAGAAGTTCTCTTGAATATCAAATAGTACCTTTAGTATATAATAGCTATACGCGTCTCTTTATTTATTTTGTTTAGTTTTTAGGCACGACCGCTACTCGGAAGAGTCTTATAATTTCACCAGAGTCAAAATTATTCGACTTCAAAAACTAACAATTTAAAACAAGAGAAGTCTTTTCCTGCCAAAATGGGTGCGTTTTAAGCATTTTCTGCGATGTATGTATGTACGTATAAAGGATATAGTTTTTGAGCAAAGTTTACGTTGCTTTCAGCTTTAGCTTTAGTCTTTTAACTAGACTTTTACGGTCATTTAATAGCGACAACATAGATATAAGTGTGAATTATTATCTGGCATATGACAAGATAGTGTGTCAAAATCATTCATGGGCTTTGCGAACGAAACGCGGATTATATCTGTTTTGAATTAATTTATTCATAGGGAAATCTTAATAATAGAATTTAAACAAGTGTGATAATAGTGTATCTGTGTAAAAAAATGTAAAAATAAGATCATTATTTATGTATACAGGGACTGTATAGCTAAACTGTCTATAAGTGGATCTCAGGAATCGTGTTTCATATTTTTCAGTAAGAAATGATATAGTACAAAATAAGTCACTTGAACGGCATATTGAAGTGATATTATTCAAGTATAAAGGAGTAATTTATTAATATATAATACTATTATACTTTAGAACAGATAAGTTATTCATTTATAGCTGGATTGATAATAAAGCGATTCAAAGATCATTAATAAAAATGTTACTTCTCTTTTGATTAATTATTAATCTGTAGATGTAATAACGTATGCATTTAAAGTTGGCAATTCATAGTATCCATACTGACATAAATAAGAAATGCACTTAAAAAGTTAATTATTAAATAAAAAGAAATAGTTTGTTAGCTCTAAAGTCAATAATGTCAAAATAAATTTTTTTAAATTTTTCGGCCTGCGTTGTAGACCTTCACCAAATAATCTCAATATTTATGGACATATTGTCAACGTATTCCTTATCGGAAGAAATATTTTAATGAAAAGAGAAAATTATATTTTGATAAACAGGTTATAAATAACTTAAAAAGGTAATAAAGAAAAATTAAATTGACAAAATTAAAGCAAGAAAGCAATGACTGTTAGGCACTTGCCAATGAGAATAAGAAAATCTGGAATGATCAGATTGTTGGTTTTTGAGTGCTTTTTTATAAGAGGAAGTTATTTTTCATGTGTAAACATAAAAAGTAATATTTGTGGAATTACAAGTTAATTTAAATTATTTATTGACCCGAAACAGTGCAATAATAGCTGTTTAAGGAGTTTTTGGTGATAAAATGGATTTTTGCAAGGAAAAAACTTCTTGCTTGATTCTGTGATCATATCAGCTATATTTCAGGACATACCACACTACTTATAGGACTATACTCATGCCATTACCAATGACCGAACACTTTAAAAAGCTGATTTTAATTTGCTATTTGTTTTAACAGTTGAAGTCTTATAATGCTAAAACCCCATAAAATTATTATTAATATAATTTTATATAATATTGATTTTGATGAAAATTGAATGACGATAGACGCAAATGCGCCTTGTCGCTGCCACGCGCTCTCACGAGCAGAATCAGCTCGGCACTATTCTGACTGTATGAAATATATACATATATATCTCCCTATATTATATAGACAGATCCAAAAAAAGTCAGTTGCTGCCCCCCTCAGCCCCCCTCAAAATAACGAAAAACGGTTATTCTCCATGCGTTTTTTGAGAAGTCCAAGCAGCTGCCCCTCACCCCCCACCCCCCTTATGCGTTTTTTGAGAAGTGCAAGCAGCCTCCCCCCCCCCCCAAATACTGGCGTTAAATGAACAGCTTTTTACGCCACTCAGATACTGCTAGAATTATAATATTGTCGAGGAAGTTGACATTTAAAGTGTTATTTATCACTGATAGCCTTATAACAAATTTTTTTTAGTGTTTTAGCAATTTCTATATCATATACGTAGTTCTTAAAGGTTTTATCGCAACCCTCTTATCCCTAAAACATAAACGTCAGCTCGCTTGAGGAGTTTTAATTTTCCGTTTGTTTGAACTGCCAAGTTAAATTCTCCCCTCAATTCACTCCACTTGTATAATTAATGACAATGTACAACTTTTAACGCTACTCAGGTACTGTTGGAATTTTAATATTCTCTTTCCCTCAAATATCCATATAAAATTATTTTTACTATTTTAGAAAATTTTTTAGAAGGAGTAAATGGTAAAAAAGTAAAGATCGAGACGTAGAGACGCACACGCAGAGGCAGACACGTAAAAACAGAGACCTAGAGACAGAGACCATTAACTAGAGATGTAGAGACAGAGAAATAGAGACGGAGACGTAGAGACATAAATGTCAAGACTTGGACGTAGAAACATAAATGTAGGGACACAGTTTAAAGACAGAACCGAGATATCAAGACAGAAATAGAGACAGAGGCGTCGAGACAGCATAATAGAATCAGAGATGTAGAGGCAGAAACGTAGAGAAAGAACAGTAGAGACAGATGGAAAAACAAAGGCACAGAGATAGACGTGTACATATATAGGCGCAGGGACATAGACATAAATACAGAATCGTGAGACCGAGACGTAAGGACAAACACGTAGAGACAAGGGCATAGAAAGAGAAACGTAGAGACAAATAGTAGCGACTGGGACATAGAAACAGAAAGTAGAAAAATAAAGTAGATTTGAGACAGAGTCGTAGAGAAAGGGGTCTACAGACAAAGACGTAGAGACAGATTAATAGAGACTAAGATATCAAGATAGAGCAATAGAGACAGAGATGTAGAGACAGAGATGTCGAGAAATAAAAGGAGAAATAGAAACATAGACATCAAGACAGAGACATAGAGATAGAGACATCAAGACAGAGAAATACATACAGAGATGTAGAGACAGAGATGTAGAGAAATAAAAGGAGAAATAGAAACATAGACATCAAGACAGAGACATAGAGACAGAGACATGAAGACAGAGAAATAGACACAGAGATGTAGAGACATTGATGTACAGAAATAAAAGTAGAGAAAGAAACGTACAGACAGAAAAATAGAAACATAGACATCAAGACAGAGAAATGGAGACAGAGACGTAGAGGCCAAGACGTAGAGACCTGGATATAGTAGCAGAGAAATAGAGACAGGTGCAACGGAACAGAGAAATATAAACAGAGATGTAGAGACATAGACGTATAGAAAAGGAAAGTTGTGACAGAAACGTAGAGACAGAGCCGCAGAGACAGAGAAATAGAAAAAGAGACGGCAAGACAGAGAAATAGAAAGAGAGATCTAAAGACAGAGACGTAAAAAGAGAAAAGTAGAGACAAAGACGTAGATACAAAGCCGGAGAGACAGAGACGTAGAGACAGAGACGTAAAGACAGAGGTGTAGAGACCGAGACCTAAGGATAAACACATAGAGACAGAAATTTAAAGACAGAGACGTAAAGCCATTGATTACAGACAAAGACGCGGAGACAGTGACGTAGAAACATAGACTAAGCGTCATAGATTGGAGTTTGAGAAATAGAGACAGAGAAGTAGAGAAAAAGAAATTGGGACAGATAAATTAAGACAGAGAAATAAGGACCGAGACATTGTGACAGCGAAATTGACACAGAGATGTAGAAATAGAGATGTGGAGAAAGAAAAGTAGAGACAGAAACTTAGAGATAGAGACGTAGAGACAAAGACGTAGAGAGAGAGAGAGGGAGAGAGAGAGTCCGAAACAGAAACTTGAGCGAGTACTGAAGAGTTCTAAAGAGACATAAAGACCGAGAAATAGAGACGGACGTGTATAGATAGCGACATAGAGACAGAAACGTAGAGACGAAGACGGGGAGGGACATACATAGTACCGAGACATAGATACAGAGATATAGAGCCCAAGATATTGATATAGACACATAGAGACAGAATCATACCGTAACGCAAGTGCTATTTTCGCTATAGAGACGCGAGTGTGGTATTTTCGGCCCGAGTATTTTTATAGTATATTGTATGCTAAGGGCGTAAAGTGGGTCTTTTTAGACTGACAAGGAGATGATCAGGGGTGTGGGTCCTGGATTTGGCTAAAACTGCAGGAGGTACTTCTTTATGAAAAATAATGAGACACGTGTCTCAGGGTTTTGGTGAATGGGCCTTTTTTGACAAGTTTCAAGCTATTTTATGTTTAAAATGAACAATTTTCGATAAACATTTATAAAAGAAAGCAAATAAAAGCTTTAATTTAAGCTGTGTTTTATTAAAAAATGTCGATTTTTGAAAAAATTATAGGCTATTGAAAATAGAGTAAGAAGATCGCTAAAAATTTATAATTTTTTTTTAAGCATTTAACCGATGGTATTTTAAGCTATCTTCTTCCTCTATTTTCCATAGCCTATAACTTTTTTAAAAATCGACATTTTTCAATGAAACACAGCTTAAATTAAAGCTTTTTTTGACTTCTTTTATAAACTCTCTAGCCAATTTATATAACCGAAATATTCAAAAAGCTATTATTAAAGAAAGAAACCCCATTTTTAATGAAAATTTTTCATTTTAAATATAAAATAGCTTGAGTCTCGGCAAAAAAGGCCCATTCACAAAAAATCTGAGATACGTGTCTCATTATTTGTCATAAAGAAGTAACTTCTGCAGTTTTAGCCAAATCTAGGACCCGCACCCCTGATCATCTCCTTGTGAGTGTGATCCACACGATATCAAAAAACCCACTTAACCCTTAGTGCACACCATATTTTTTGTAACGCAAGTATGAATTTTCGCTTTTTTTTTGTTCTAATGTACTAAAATCGACAGCGGGCGTTATCCGATTTTTACCGTCCGCTACGGTGAGCAGCGGGCGTTTTGCAGTTTTTACCGCTCGCTCGCAGCGGGCGCTTTTCGATTTTTACCTTCCGCTCCAGCGAGCAGCGGGCGTTTTTCAGCTTTTACCGCCCGCTGGTCGGCAAGTGGTCGCTTTCGGCTCTATTAATAGGTTCGAAAAACGCGAAAATCGTGCTTGCGATACAAAAGAAATATTACATGCAATACAGGAGAGAAGTAGGCAAGTTTTTGTCTCAGAAGATGCAAAAGATACTATTCTTTAGGTAATATAGATTATTTTTTTTAAGTACCTGAACAATTGAAAAATGATATTTCTATGAAAAAATAAAAACCCACAGTTTTCAGATATTATATTCTATATTACATTTAATATATGTTTAAAGTTATTGATTAATATAACAAAACATACCATTAACGGGGGTTGGCGAGCGGATCAAGCAGGGGGGCGAAGCTCCACTAATGTGTATATATAAATATATATATATATCGACGTTTCAGGTCAACTATTCGCGTCAAAACTTTAATATTGCTTAAAATTTTTTTACCGGTTCGAAATTAGCCCCAAAAGACAGCCATAAATTTTTAGAGAAAAATATCAAACCATTCAAGAATTAGAATTTTTTGAAAATTTGAATTTTTTCAAAATCCTTCAATTTTCATGATTTTTTTAGTCAAATAGTTGTTATATAGCATATTATATGAGAAACAGTTTGAAATTTTCATGAAGAATTGTTAAAAATTATTGTGTTATCAATATAAATCTGTTGAGTATAAATATATTGAAATACAATATTCAAACTCTGAAAAAGCAGTAAAATAGCACAAAACAGGGCTTTTTCAACAGGGTTTTTACAGCTTTATTTGAACATAACATTGTTAAGTGATGTAATTCTATCTTCAGCCAGATGCCATTTGAAAGGTAATATTTTAAGGTATCTTTTAGCCATTCCTGAGTGAAATCAACTTGGTCTTACACACCTTTTTCAGAGTTTGAATATTGTCTTTCAATATATTTATACGCAACAAAATTTGTATTGATGTAACAATAATTTTTAACAATTCTTGGAAATCGTAAACTTTTTCCCATATAATGTGCTATATAAAAAGTTTGTTGAGATAAAATATCATAAAAATTGAAGGATTTTTAAAAAATTCAAAAACCGTCAATTTTCATGATTCTTTAACTCAAAAACATGAAACTTTTTGTATAGTACATTATATGGGAAAAAGTTTACAATTTCCAAGAAGAATGGTTAAAAATTATTGTTTCATCAATACAAATTTTGTTGATTATCAACACATTGAAACACAATATTCAAACTCTGAAAAAGGTATGTACGACATGGTTGATTTCACCCAGGAATGGCTAAAAGATACCTTAAAATATTGCCTTTCAAATGGCACCTGGCTGGAGATAGAATTACTGAAGAATGTTATGTGCTGCGATAATAAAGCTGTCTTAACAGTGAAAAAGCCCTATTTTGTACTTTTTTACTGCTTTTTCAGAGTTTGTATATTGTATTTCAATATATTTATACTCAACAAGATTTATATTGATGAAACAATAATTTTTAACCATTCTTCTTGGAAATTCTGAACTTTTTTCCATATAATACGTTATACAAAAAGTTTCAAGTTTTTGAGTTAAAAATCCATGAAAACTGACGGATTTTGAAAAAATTCAAATTTTTCAAATTTTCAAAAAATTCTGACTCTTGAACGGTTGCCTATTTTGCTCTAAAATTTTAAGGCTGTGTTATAGGGCTAATTTGGAACTGATAAGAAAATTTTGAGCAATTTTAAAATTTTGACCGTAAGAGTTGACCGCAAACGCCCCATATCTATATATATATACTAGGGGGGGTACCCCCCCTGCTCGCTCCGCTCGCCAACCCTCCATTCTTTTATATTTAATAGTAGAGATGATTATATAGATATTCTTAAAAAAAATCAGTTTATTCGGAAGTCTTTATCTACAAAAATTCGATATAAGAGCATAGACATCATAGTTTCTAGAAGTAAGGTTATCTGACGTTTTTGATTTTCAAATC
>JAPYZP010002308.1:0-14129 GCA_030522985.1 Torymus sinensis
AAAAAGCAGCTGCCATTAAACGCACACTGAAAAATTCACACTCGCTTTCGCCGAAAGTGACGCGCGCTTAATAACGAAACTTTCTTCCTCCTCCTTCTTCTTCTCGGCTTCGTTGCCGCGGGGGTGGCGAGTTAATAACGTCGCCACGTTCCCTCGCTCGCGAGCGCGCGGGCGCATTGTTTCGCCGATTCTTTTGTGCGCGACCGACAAAAAGGTGCAGTCCGGTGTCGTCTTCCCCAGCGAGGTCACGTGATACGCTGCCGGGAGACAAAGGATGTGTTCGTGAACTAATGCCCGTGAGACGGAGACGCAGAGGCCGAGAAAGAGAGGGTTGCGAGACGTCAGTCGCGGGAGCTGTCAGACACTTTCGCTGATGGTACTTTTGTTTTCAAGGCTGACTTTTTTCGAGAGAAAGGGAGAGAGAGAGAGAGAATCGGAGTTTTGTTACTGATTCTGCCTGGATTGCGTTTTTCTATGAGGGCATTTTATTTAAAATTGTCAACTTAAAGAAAGAGAATGCGACGACCTTGAGCGTTTTATTGTGAATTTTATGATAATGAAGTGACAATTTTCACGACTTCCAGCTAAACAATGCAATTTCGATATGTCACATTGTAAGTTATTTTACGTGCAAAATTCAAAGATTAAACTAGACTTTAGAATTGGAATTTCGAAAACGAACATCTCTCACTCCTTTCTCATTCCGCAGCAAAAGCATCAAACAAAGGGATTTAAAACAAAGACAATCCGCGATCGATCCCGCACGTATATACTTGCCGCACGCGTCGCTCCCGTTTTCAAATCGTTATAAACAACCCCGACATCAGCCCGATCTTCCGGCGCAACAATACGCGGCCTAAACCCTCGAAAAAGCTGCAGTAACGACGCGGCCAACGCTCTAAAGTAAACTAGAGCCCCAAAGGATTCTGCAAACTCCGGACTGCCAGGGTGATTAGCGGATGGGAAATCCGGCGGCGGAATCCGAGCAATTTAATTAAGATAGCTCGCGGCTTTGTGTGTGTCTGTCTATGTGCACGCGTGTACATACTCATAAGACTAGTTTTTAAGCCTTCGCTGTGCGGAAGAGATAGGGCGAGAAATTTTCGTCCAGGCGGGCTGAAATCGTTCTGTTGAATATTAGAAAGTCTTCTAGGAGTGCGATGTTGGGGAGAATACTTAGACGATTGCTAAAGTGGCGTGAACTGTTTGAAATGGAAAATTTTGCTTCTCATAAATGTTTGGAGCTTTCATTTTGAATGAGGAAAATTTCCATTTTAATATAATTATAACGCGACATTGCTAATGCAATGACTCTACGAATGATAAATAAGCTCGAATAAATTAGGGTGCAAAGATAAATATGAATAAGTCATTAAATGAAAAGGATGAACGTACGGTAAACTGAAAAAAATTCAGAGCCAAGATGGAAAAAGCTGAAAAAATATTAAAATGAATTGGGTTTTTTAGCAACTAAAATATAGAAGTGGTAACTATAACACATATTTATTATTTGTTAACGTTCATTCATTCCACAGATTCCTTATAACTACATTCAAAAAACTTAGTACAAAAAAATTATTCTCATTTGTACACTACATTAGTGTAGATAACCATTCTCTCTTTTTAAAAAACATTATTTTTTGAAATATCTTCCTTAATTTAGAAGAGTCCTTGAATGAAAGAAAATTTGTTGGTTGCAATAGAAACCTTTCACTATAAAAAGAGCTATAAACTTTTTATTCCACTCCTACTATGAATTCTTGGTTTAAACAGATAATTTCAAATTGAATAGAAAATTAATATTTCTTCACAAACATTAAATTTTCACAAATGACTTTCATAAGCTATACAATGAATGTTACTTTACGCAATATCAAAGGGTTGAAAGATATAACAACATGCATTAAAAATTGGTAAAATTTTAGCTGAACTGCACAATTAACTCTTTTAATCAATACATGTTTTGTGATCTAAATACCAACGTTTCTTTTGACATCTAGTTCAACTAGAAATATAATCCCCTTGAATAAAGAAAAGGCGCAGATGGAATACAATGAAATAATCACTCGAAAAATGTCTAAAAACGCGAAAATGTATCGTTTAGGAATATTTTCGGATAGCAGCCAGGTAGAGAATAATTCTGGCATAAATGATGTCCACTAACGATTCAGTAGTATCTGTTTCTCTGACTTACGCAATGCGTTCTATTTACGAGACACAAAGGACACAGTTCTTTTACAGTACAGTGGTACGCGGTACCACGCAGAGCAGTTTTTTAAATCCCTTTTTCCCAGAGAAGGAAAAAGCTTTGCGAGGTTAAAAATTGTAACAGCTGATGTTTCGGGCATTCTCGAATCTCCGGTGAGTTTTGATTGGTCGTCATAGTTTGCGTGAATAGTTAACCTACAGTTATATCAAATACTATTTTATAATGGGAATGAAATTCTCGAACTTTCGGGCTACATTAACTGATCCCAAACGTACGTATCAACCATTTATTAGTGCACAACTGTTTTAAAGACGATACGCTTAAGTTTCTCATCTGTCATTTTCATTTTCCTTTTTTACTTTCCGCCTAATCACACATAATATTCATTTACACCGAAATTCCATCCAAGTATCACTTGATCGATTTATCCGTCGCTACACACCATATCACTCCCTCCTTGTATTAATTTTAATCTATATATCTGCGTCTCCGCTGCAAACAGTTCGTCGAATCACAGCTAATCGAGGCTCTCGCCGCGAGACGTAGCCTACTTCGGGATCCTCCCAGGAAGTGAAACTCAGTGCGAGATTGGAAGGTGAGGTGCTGCGCAAACGAGAGACAGTAGTAGTAGTATGTTCCCGAAGTTAAAAGTTGGAAGCAGAAAAAGTTTGTGACTCTCATTACCCGCGTCGGCCCCCCGGAAGATGTAAAACTGCGCACAGCGAGAAGAATCACGAGAAAGAAAAAGAGAGAGAGAGAGAGAGCAGACGAAGAGAAGCGTTCTTTCATAGGTAAGCATCTTGCTAAACCAAGTTAATTTCTTTTTGTTCGTTGTTGTTATTCTCCTTTTTTAGTTCGTCTGTTGTGAAAGAAGTTATTCGCGCGCTATCAAAGCTGTCGATTTTCCTAAGTGAAATCGAAAATAAGCGGCGCCGCTCTGTAACGAGCGAAGTTTCGAGATAACAAGTGTGGCGGTGGAGAGCGTGGAGTTAAACAAAAGTTTTAGATATCACTTGGGTAAAAAATAAATTTTTGTGTATTAATAACCTGTTGATAAGAAATTTATTTAACATTTAAATTATTAGTTAAAATGTAATTTGAAGTGAAATTGAGTTATATCCGGGATTCATCAACGTATAAATAATCTACTAAAGAAACATTTTAAATTATTCTTACATTTCTATATTTCTATGAAAAAGTTTCATATTTTAAAATCTTATATAAATTACGAGATTTTATCAAAAGTTGACGTCAGAAGGTTGCGTTTTTCCTTACTATTCTACCAGAAGTCTGTCACAAAAAAAATTGTAATTTAGCTCTGCAGACGTCCTCTGCATCTTTTTAAAACTGATTAGTTCCGAACATTGCAAGTAAGATTCTATATCATTACATGCTTGAAAAAGCTATATTACGTGCATAGAATTTCCAACATCTATTTATATCTAAAGTTATTTTTACGTTCCATTAGAAGTATCTAATAATTTATACGTAGCAGTAGACTAATCATTATAATCTTCATTAATTTGATAGTTATCATACGTATTATCATAGTTTCATTATTTCCACTTCAACTAACAGCGTATTATATGTTCTCAATAGAGAGTAAGAAAAACGCCACTGCATTTATTTTCCGGAAAAAATCAATGAATAAGTATATGTCTAACCAACTCCTACCTGTTGACAATGTAAAAAGACTAAACTTTGTAACTTCACTACATTATTTCTATTTTATAAAGTATTAAATTAATTATATGTACGTTCTCTCTTCCGATATTATATATAAACTTTTATAGAATGCAAGAATATTATAGAATAAAAATAAGTACTGTAATAACTTGTTACATGAAATTTATGTCAGATATTTTTATGAAAAAAAATAGGGATTCTGAGCTCTTTGAATAGAAGAACAATATTCCAGGAAAAATTACGTTTTTTCTCAACAAAGGTAAAGTTATTCTTAATATTATTATTTCCAAGCGAAGAACTCAATTGAATTAAATTTTTTTCTGCGGAACACTTTTTTTTCTTATTTAAAAGCTATGCTCAAATGGTTCCAATAAAAGTGAACACTAAATTATTACAGATAGAATAAATTGCTCTACGACAATTTTGGTTGTTTTTTTTACTTCGTACTGAAGCACTTTTTCTACCGGGGAGAACAAATGCGTCCGATTCTGATGGTGAGGTCTAAAAGCAGCTTTTTCCTGGAATTTTTTTACCGCGTAAGGCCTGAAATTACATCAGTGTGTCAGGTAACCGATAATGAAATCTACCTGGTACACAGCGCCGCGTTTAGTGCCTTGCTTGAGCAATTATACACCTTTCAGTCCTTCTTCCGCATCTGGTCTTGAACGTAAAAAAAGCGGAGGTGCGTATCGGGTAGTCCGTCGCGAGCCACTCATGTAATGCATACGTACACATCGAAACCGAGACCTGCCGGGATGTGTGTGTATGTGTGTGTGACAGAGTGAACTTTGTCGTCGGTTGGTGTGGATACCATCTAGAGCAAATATTGAAAGCTCCGTGCTTTCGAGTGAATCATATTGTCATAAAATATGTATAAGAAGACATGATTAAATAAGTACCTCGATATATGTAAAATAAATTTTTGCGTAAATCATGACTATCGATCCTAACAGTACCATTAACACTTTACAGCGACAGCTTCGCGATTCCAATCCACTCCATTATCTCCTCCGGCACCTCTGGCCAGCTCCTCCTGCTTGCCCGCACCTCGAGTCCACTTACACTTACGAGCGCGAAGCGAATAATCCGCTCGTTCCGCTGATAACTGCCACGCGCGCGCGCGCTGCCTGCACCGACGACGTTATGCAATTTAAGTCCGTATATATACATACACGCGCGTACACGAGCTGCGAAGCGCAGCGAGGTGAATTCGAGCTGCAAGCGCGCGCGCGCGTTATCGGCCTTGTCGTCGCCGTCGCTGTCGCAGCAGCGAGAATATATATCCACGCGCGCGCGTCTAGTATATAGCGACGAGCATGCGAGAGACCTATACCGCGCGCCTCCTCCTCGTCTTCATTATTTCCATCGAGTAGCTGCGGTAAAAATAGGATGGAGGAGAGCGAGGTGGGAAGGAGCGAATAGGGGCGCACTGCGTGATTAAATACTTTTGATGCAAGGCTTCATTTTTGGTCTGATTTTTCATTTTAAGAGCTTATTTCTTGGGTTTTTTCTACTAATGGAGTTACATGAAAATTCTTTATAAACAGATGTGCAAAACTACTTTTAACATGCGTATGTAAAATTGTAGCATGAAAAGCACACTCTGATTATACCTTAGAAAGGTTAGAAGAATGCTTTATAATAAGCGATTTTCAAATTCAAAAGTAGCTAGATTATTATCTACGAATTGTAGATAAAATTAAATTCAGAAAAGATGCTGTTAAGTGAGGCATTCTAGAAAAAGTAATATCGCGCAGTTATGATCTCCACATGGAAATAAGAAACTCTTGCTTTTTCCTTAACAAAAGAAACAAAGTTAACCGGAATGGAAATAGAAAGTTTTAATAAAAAACTCCAACCCTAATTTGATGTAAGCACACAGAGTTCATTTAGAATATACACTAATTGAAGCTTCCCGTGAAAGCAAAATCGCTTTTGATATATTTAGTTACATATTACATACAGATATAGTATCGTAATATTTTAATCCTGCCCTAGATGGCCGATTCAACATTCCCATACACAAACAACTTTGTAGCGAAAAGAGACTTTTTTTTAATTAAAGCCTTACAGAGCGCGTTTGTATTCATTGAAAAAATATTGAATCGAGATCACCGCTAGCCATTCAAGTATCGATTTCGCCATATTCGCTGAATAAATATATTGAATAAATAAATGTGTAATTCCTTTATAACGTACAGGTAAATTTCAACGAGAGACAAAAGAATATAATCGCGTTTACTGCAAATCCTTCCGAAACGCTCCGAATGAATGTAAATTAAGGACAAACTTTCCAACGATTATTTTCATTCTACGGTATGTATATTAAAAGCCGCGGTGTAGCTTGAATTTAGCAATTTCAGCTTATTTTCACACATCGAAAGATATTTGTTATGCGATTTGCTGTTTAAAAAGCACTTTAAAACTTTAAATACATTCATGGGTAATTTAAATTCCAGGAATAAATTTTTCGTTGGAAATTAAATTAATAAAATGTTTAAAGAATTAAAAAGATAAAATATTTTATGAACTTTTACACGTATACGTATAATATAACCAGACTGGTCAATCGAATTTACAAAAGGATATCACATTAGCAGTTCTCAGATGAATAAAATGATTGAAATATACACAATAGACACACAGTACGAAGCAAGATTTTTCCCAGCTACCCCGACGACTCCACTTGGAGCACTTAAACAGCGGGTTAATGTAAATTCCGAGTGAATGCAAACTCGTAAAGCCCGGCCGTAAAATTATTATTGACAACAAAAATATAGTCTACTCCCGTCCCCCGTAAAGCATCCCCCGTAACGCGCCCGCCGCGGGCAGCTCATAACGAGGGTAAATAAAAGCCGCGAGGATGTGCAATCTTTCCCGGCGCCACTTTTACGGAAAAATAAAGAGCTCGCCTCGGAAGCGTAAGCACATATATACATGAAGGGGGGACGGGGCTCGCGGGAATATTCATCGTTTCCACGGGCGCGCACCTTTGAGTATACCCAGCAGCTCCTTTGACAAAAACTCGAGCATGAATTAAGTACACAAGACGGCGGCCGCGACAGCGTCTCCGTCTCTCTCATAGAAATCGAGATTTTTCGCCTCAAAGGGTGAGGCCGCGTTGCTCTGCCATCCTCCTCGTGCGCGGTAGAATTGAGAGATCGAAGATTAGATTGGCTCGCGAGCAAACACTCGGGGAGCGCGCGGAGTATGTATATATTATATAAAAGCATTGTGAGAGCGATTCGGTTTTCGTATAAGCCGCGTTTTAGAATGTTTGTTTGGACGCGAGTGTGAGCGGGGCTATTTTCGGGAAGCAGAGAATGAGAGAGGATTGGGGGGAAGCTGCTCGCGAGGGAGAGAGAGAGAGAGCGCTGCCTATAGGATGGCCCGGCCGCGGTTCAAGGACGCCAAGTGCGTAATAGCCGGGTTTATCGTCGGGGTTTGTTGCTGCGCGCAGATAGTCACTCAGGAGTAGGGAGTTTTTAAATTTCAGATATCAATGGCTTTTACTGCTGTAATGGCTCTGCTCTTAGTATTATGGACCGAAATAGCGAATTTTCTTTTAGTAGGCAGTTTAGAATGGAATGAAGTGAGATTTAAACAAACGTATAACTTTTACGTAACTGAAACGGCGCTGTGCTATACGAATAAATAAAATTCAGTTATTAATTGTAAAACCAGTCATTCTTCATTTTGAAAAATACTAGTAATAATAAAATTACTTTTTATATGCTTATATTTGTGCCCCATATTCCATAATATATCTAAATTTCTGCTTAAAAATCTTTTGGAAAATCTGCATTGGTTAAATTACAGTAGAACGTATAGCACCTTTGATCTAAGATTTGAAAATGGACGTGGTTGAGAGTACTCCCGAGATATATCGTTCCTAGACTTTGAAATACCAAATGTATTCAGATTTGAAATATGTGGTATCTCACCTTTTTCAGTAACGCGTTGTCGTTTACATATGAAGCTTATCAGAGCTTTGTGATAGCTCATCGATGAATCATAATTTATGAGGCGAGAAATATAATAGACAGACAGATATGAAATTTTGGACTGTCGAGTAATATCCGTTTCTACTTACGTGCCGTCGATCAATAAACGTCAAATATTTGAAAATGAAATATATAACTACTGCCAGACGCGTAATCTTATTAATCGGAACGTCTGTTTTTCTACAGGTTTTTATTAGTGTATTAAATAAAATTAAAATAATTTTCGCATATTATCGAGAGAGAAAAAGTACTTTGAATACATATTAAATGTTTCTATAGCTGAAAAAATACGCACGAAAATAATACTTGAAATAGATGATCAAAAGCTTTAAATAATACGAGGTACGGTACGATAAAAATATTAATATCGAAATTCGCAGCTGTCAATATTTTGATCACTAACGATACGCAGCTTATAATGCGGATGCAGTAAGAGTCTAAGCCTGGGTCCAATCGCGTGGATATAGTAGTCTGAAATTCTTCTGCCCATATACACATACGCACTTATGCACAGGCATCGCCGTAAACAAAACAATCGGCCTCGACAGTGAGAGCACATATAGGTATATATTTGCGTACATATATATACCCGCGCGAAGCGTCGGTCGAAATTCAATAACGGCGCACGGCCAGCCGCTCGGACGTAAATTAGGAAAATATTAACGGACGGTTTTGCGAAAATAAAAGAAGGAGAGCGAGAGTCAACAGTGGCAGCGCGAGCAAATAGAAGATTATTGCGTTCTCGCTATACCGGAATGTTTAAAAGTGCATGTGAAAATAGGAAAAAAGCGTCACGCGGTCTGTGTATTCGTCGCGCTCTCGATTCGAATGAAATTGGTCGAAGCGAGAGAATTTTTGCGTAAAAATAATCGGGGAATCGGCGGTTACTCCGTCTGATAAAAATATAATATCACGTGTTATTTCGCTGACATTCTTGTCGTCACCTTTGCGTTTTACGACATTTAGAAATATTCATCATTTATCAGGAAAAATGAATGTTATTGCGCAACTGTTGCGCTGAATTGATTTTCGGGCGTAGTTTTAAAAGAGCGCCAACTGCATTTAAATAAGTCTGCACTCCAAGTTCTATCGCCGAGGAATAAACTCGAATTTAACGGATATGTTATTCAAAATGACATGTGTCCTGATTTCACCATATGCATTATTCAATTTCCATTATTCAAAATCAAACACACGTTAGCGGTTACTGAACACTTGCGGAGAATTACTACTGATAAAACCAGTATATAGTTATAACTTCATAACTATAGTAACTTGTTGGCCATGTTCATTTTATTGGTCGATAAAAATTGAGTATGTATTTTCATCGTTAAATAGTGGCACACATATTGGAATTTTTATTGGATAGCTTGGTATTCATTAAATATTAATTATGTCTATAGTCCTGTCTATATTAATGATCATAATTCCAAAGATTTCATTAGGCAATTATCAATAAGAGAATAAAGATAATATTATAAATAAATGTATACGGGGCTTTATCAGGTATATAAATAAAACTAACGATAGAAATATAGTTTGATTCAGCAAAATTGTAAATAAACACGAGTTTAGTCGAGAAAAATGGTCTAATAACGGCGTTTGAAGCAAACTCTTATGAATTCGAAAAGGCCTCTAAAAATCTGGCAAAGCTCTCACCTTCACACTCGACTCGCGGCGCTGCATGCGTGCACACCTCACGGGCGAACGCACCAGCGCGCGGCCGATAATTCGCGCTCTCGCGAGTCCTCATTCGCCCCCTCCACCTCCAACGCTCGGCCGCACCGCAAATCAATGGGAATTCAAATGGATTCAATTTCAGAATTTCATATCTACGCTTGCGCGGCGATCCGATCAGTTTTCAATGGAACGCGAGACGCGCTGCAGAGGGAGAGAGAGGGGAAGGGAGGCTGCGGTGCTATAGCTAGGAGCTAGCGCAAGTTTCGGAGCTCGAGCGCCTGTATAACCGTGCATTTAATTCGCGGTTAATCTAGCCGCGCGTGCAGCCCTACACAATCACGTGAGGACGCGAGCCAGCGAAGATGCCGAGATTCTCCCGACGTAATAATCGAGCGCATACGTGGATCCACGCACCCGTGTACTGAGTGTGGGTAGAGGCGAACTTTTAGAAATCAATTTCTCTGTGATGAGAGCCATTCAGAAGCGAGAATCGGATCGGATTCTACGTGTGTGGCTGCGTGCGCGCCAGTCTGTTTCGCTTTCGCGAATGTTACGCCGAATGATTTTGTTGTTTGCCGGAGATAATTACGCGCTTTGTGATCATTTTATTGAATTATCTTTCTCAATTACGTACCTAGCTGAAGCCAGCGTCGGAGTAATCCGGAATATTTGGAAAAATCGCGTCATTTGCATGCAAGTTACATTAATGACGCACATTATTCGCCCGCAATGGGGATGCACATTCTAAACATTATGCACATCGCGTCATATATATGCGTCATTACTGTTTTAGAATTCGCCCGTATTTCAAAATTAGACCGGAATTTCAAACGCGCCATTTTTTATATACATGTGTTAGTGGTACTGCAATGTAAATATATGTAAAACATATGGCATAATTATGCTGTATGGTAAAGCAACGAATTGTGTTCACACACGAATATTTGACACTTGGAATAAAATTAAAAAAAAAAACTTTATGTTAAAAAGTCCATGTCGAAATTACTGGTACGAAAACTGCCTTTACATTAATGATGCAAATTTGTGTGCAAATTCTGAAATAATTGTAGCTTGTTATACATCATACTCTTTGAAGACTTCGCTCCAACAAAAGAATGACAAGAAAACCTAATGGTTATATTAATCCGTAAAAAGCTCTCCTCATCAAATTCATACAGATCCCACTCCGATATGCCCCTGCACGAATTGATTTCCATTAAACGACTGCAGCCCTCATCTCGGAGCTTGCGCCTCGACAAAAAAGACTGGCTCTCGTCCTCCGATAAAACCGCGCGCTCGAGCACTCGGCCATCGATTTCCCGTAGGCACTATATTTATACGCGCAAATTCAAATTAACGCGCCGTCCCACAGGTCCACCTGCTAAAACTATCGCTAAAAATAAACAGCCTGGCCTGAAATCGATGGAATCCCTTCGAAATTCTCTCGCTCGCGTAATGCACAGAAGCCACAGTAGCAACAGCAGCAGGAGCGGATATTGCGGCCGCGCTCCGCGTATAATTGATGCGAGGTTGGGGAGCGCACCGGGGGTACAGCAACCTGTGCAGCGACGCGCGGGAGAAGAATATACGCGCGTAGGGGGAGAGATGGGAAAGGGAAAGGCTGATTAAAAATTTCGTTACGGCCGGAGCTAAGAAGTAGTCTGTAATATGAGGAAAGCGGGAGATTGAATTAGCATTCTAAATGGGCTTGCGCTGATTAATACACATCTGCTGTTTCAATATACGCGTTTTCAGACTTTTTTGGGCTTGGTAATGATAATGAAGACAAATATTATAACATTACATCGTAATCAACCCTCATTCTTTTACTTATAGCTAATTTGATTTAATGACAGAAACAACTCGACTTCTTTTCGAGAAGCAGCGTACATATTCGAACAAATTCTCAAACTGAACACTCTTGCACTCGACGAAAACAACAATCAGTTGACTAACTCGCTTCCAGTTTACTCCAAAATAGCGCGAAAAATGACAGCGCCGCTATCAATCAAGCACGACGCGCATCATAATTTGTTTGACTTCGTCGCCGAATCAATCACAAATTGCCAGATTGTCCATTTGTTCGAAGCGCCTACGCATTTACACGCACGCCGAGATACCGTTATACACGAATGGCCGTAGTGCAAAACGTGCTAAATCGTTTATCACACCCGGAATCGTGACTTCGCATAAAAATTTCCCATGTTATATATTAGCCTGGGAAAAAGCTTTAGCACCTACGCGAGGATGACACAGTATAAGTGGCAACGGAGAGTGAAAGGTTCTATTAGTGGTTATATCTGAGTATGGTCGGACTAAATATTATATATAGTATCTGCATATCGCTTGTAATTTATATTTAACGAGATTTATAGAATTTTAGGGGATTTCACCTTGCTCGATAGCTTTATTTGGTTGGTGGAAAAAGTACATAGGAAGATTATAGACTATAACCATGATAAATATTCCCTAGTGGTATACTAACAACCGATATTATTTTAAATTGAAGGAGGCACAATTTATACTAAAGCTAAATACCTATTGTTTGGAAATTAATTACACGGGAAATCACGGACTGTCTGCTTAGCGAATCATCAATCTTATACTGTACCACATTTCCATTTTTATAATTAATAATTTAGAAAAATATAACATTATCGATAATTATGAATCTTTGGAATATTCCAATAAGTAGATTTTCGCAAAGCAAATACTGACAGAAGAGGATGTTAGAGAGAATCGAGCATGAATAAATTCCTCCTTCCGTCTCATAATCTAGGGCCCGCATCGGCACCCAGCTGAAAACAAAAACAGCCCTCGTATTAAAAAACTTACGCGTCATTTTTCCTTCCTCGCAACACGCGAAGCTCCTTCCGCGACGTTGCGGAAAAACAACTGCGTAGGCGTAAAAGAGGAAAAACTTTGATAACGAGCCTATATATCTTCGAACGCCATTGACCAGCGAAATACAAATCGCTCGCGTATGGGATATACATCGCGGCACAAGGTTAATTGTCTGATCAGAACGCGATATGTAATTCTCGTGAGCGTAGTAATGCGGAATAATCGCGTGTGAAACGAGGCGAACGCGCTCCGTCAGCAGTGCTAACACTTTTACGCAAATTGGTGTGGAAATGATTGCGCGCGCTGAATAATGAATTGATCGGATGTACAGATAAAATACTCTAGGAAATTGATTTTTATTCGTCGTTTTATCTGATTAAAAGTATACTGATACACGTGTTGGCCCTTTCTTAGATTCTT
Organism: Torymus sinensis; assembly: GCA_030522985.1. Classification (NCBI taxonomy): domain Eukaryota; kingdom Metazoa; phylum Arthropoda; class Insecta; order Hymenoptera; family Torymidae; genus Torymus; species Torymus sinensis. Next base: position 12,844 of record JAPYZP010002308.1, read on the forward strand.
GGCTTTTATATACTAAATGATATTTCTTTTCATAATAGAAACCTAAGAAAAGTCGCCTGTGGCTCATAGAGCGTTGGCGAGCCAAGAAAACCCCAAAATCTTGTAAAAATCGAAAGCTGCAGAAAGCGACATTCTCCGACTCTCGAAATCTCTCAAAGCCTTGCAGCCAACCCTTATATACCACGTCGTACCTTTCCCCCTCCCCACCCACTGATCCAGCCACACCACGCTCGTCACGCGCGGCTTTCCGGCAAAGTGAGAGAGCTTCGGGTGTCCCGACGTCGATATTCTGTTTCAATTTTAATGAGACCCGTGAAATTCGACGGGGCAGCGGCTGACTCTGCCGGGGCATTAAATTCAAGCGTGAGCGCACGTCGCTATAACGAGGTTCGAGACCGCGTTGGATCGTTTGGTCAGTGTCGATGCGCACCGCGTGTGTGTGTGCGTGTGTATGTGTGGAAAGTGGAATGGCTGTAGTAGAACGGACGAAGGTTCTTTCTTGATACGAATTCTTCCGCAAATTTGCTTGATATACTTTGGAATATCGGATAAAATAGAGAACAAAGAGACAACAATTGTAATCAGTCTTTGCTGACATGTGTGGTTATTAAGAATTAACAAAATGATCTTTATTCTCTCATCAAATAAGTATTTCCTTGCGGTAGGTGAATCGGCAAAAAGCATTGCCACGTTATCGGGTAATTCCCAAATAAAAGGCTCTAATGTTTATTATGTATATTGTGTGTACAAAATAATGATAGTACAAGCTAAATGCTGCTTTAAACATTTATCCTATAGTTTGGTTCACAAATACTCAAATTAACGACCGAGATAAATGATCAGAAACAATAAACGGAACAATTCCAGTTTGTTGATGCTCCAGATATCAAAGTTGTTAACTACAATTCCAGTTTGTTGATGCTCCAGATATCAAAGTTGTTAACTAACGTATTGCTCACAATATTGTAGAACTGCGTCAATCAACAGAGGTATTATAAGAAAGAGCTTTTGGATTTATATGAAATTTAACGATTGAAGTAACTATTTCAATGCCATTTTCTTGAACAATTTGAGCAAGCTCTAATGTAGGTATTACTATAAGTAAGGCATATTTAGTAGAAATAGAAATTAGCATACATATTCCTTTGTGAACTTTCCGTTATTACACCAATTTCCAATTAATAATCTCATTGGAGGCTATTCACCATTAATACTACTAGCTATAGTGTCAGTTCAACGACAATACTCCACCAATCCCTTCTCGAACATCCTTCCTTCTTCGTCTT
>JAPYZP010002309.1:0-13739 GCA_030522985.1 Torymus sinensis
TTAATACTGGGTGCGCGCGCGCGGCCGGGCCACCAGCGGCACTCGCTGCCGGGAAATAACTGACAATGCAACACACGCAACACGCGCTCTCGTGCGCGCGCGAAGAAGGAGAGTGAGCGAGAGAGGAGAGGCGCGCGCGCGCTCGCTCTCTGCTCTATAAGCTATATAGCGCCGGAACGAGGGGAACGGACGCGACCTGTTGGGAGTAGAAGGAGGAGGAGAGAAAGATTCGCGGGTAGCAGTATATATACGAGACTAGACCGGAGATGCTGCAGCAGCGCGTTCGCCAGTATATATATACGTATGTGTGTGTGTGTGCTCCTCTCTTCGCGGTCGTCTTCTTCTGCGGCGCGGCTCGCGCTGGTTTCTTTGCCCGAGAGAGGCGAACGCGAGAGAGCGAGTGTGCGCGGGAGCCTTTCTATTTTCGTCCTTTTTGGCCGGCTTTGTTTCACCCGGTATATGCGCGCGCAAGCGGCCGCTGAGGGGGAGTAATGTGTGTGCCGCGCGCGCGGAGGAGTTGTTCGCGCTGCGGATCGGATTTTTTATGGCCGGCGCAGAGGTATATGGGTTGTGTGTAGGTAGGGGAGCATTCGTTGTTTATAATTAACGGTGGATTTGGGTTGGGTTGAGGACGCATAGCAAATTGGTGCTATTTCAAAGGATTATTGGCTTCCTATATTATGTATATTTATTTATTTATTGGGGTTTATTAGTGTTTGAATAAAATTATGCGATGAATATAAGATAATCGCTATGTGTATTATGCTTGTTTCCGTTCATATTATTAGTTGTATATGGCAATGATTAATTTCTGGTATATTCATTACAATTATATTTATTATAAACGGTATTGTCTTGGACAATATAATTAGATGGTATTCTCATCGTATATAGTTTAATGAGATTATCATAATTATATTAATGTAGATTGTGGCTTTATTTTCAAATTAATAGCTAATAAATGTTACTGTATATGCACTCTAGGTGTATCCATGCATATACAGCGTATTGGGCCTGGTAAGTGATTCATACTTTTTATTATGCCCACTTGCACAAGTGATGTGCATCATCTGAACAGTTCTTTTAGGCAAAATTGTCTAGGGTATGAAAGAACTGAAGGGTTTTGCTATAGGTCGCCTTCAGTATCAGCCGGTGACTTAACATGTTTTAGGTATATTTATGACATCATTCCTTATATAGGTTTGAATACTGAAAACATATCTAAATCACCTGTCGAATACTTTATTAGGACTAAAAAATTAATACACGGAGAGAAAGAAATCAGAAAAATTACAAAACTTTCAGTAAAAATTACTAGACTGTCAAGTAACGCTGACACAGACCTGAAAATCCAAAATTTTTAATAAACTTTTTGGCAATTTTTACTAGATTTTCAAGTCTGTGTCAGCGGTACTTGACAGTATAGTAATTTCTACTGATTTCTTTCTTTTCATGATGTATCGCTTTAGCTTTACTGATCTGTCGAGATGCAGATGACCTATCCCACTAACTGTCGATATAAATAAATGTTTATCGTACGTTAACATTAATTTAATTTTCATTTTATAAAATATTTTTCATTTTCTCACTGTACCTATGTATAAATACCATAGTCACATATAGCAATTAGCAAAATTAATTCACCCTCCAAAAATCATTCAAACTGCAAAATAAACAGAAGCCAAGTTTGCGATAAAATTGTCACTCATTCTTAATGAAACGCATTTGCTTCTTTTCGGTTATTTGGTCAGAAGCCTTATAAATTCCAGTCTCAATTAGACAAATAGCTTTTGTATACTTTTAATTCATCCCATGCTGAGCCTTGAAGCATTCTAAGTGTCAAAATCATTGATATTTGCTTCAACGTACCCATAATCATTATCAATTTGACTACGAAAAAGCACCTTGAAACTATAATATTTTACTCGTACTTGGGAATATCTCTAGAACATTTACTATTCATGCTATTGCAACTTATTAGATCTTTTTAATAAGAAATATATACTTCGAGCAATGTAAATAGGTAAAAATAAATGCTTTTTAAATGTTCCATGTATGAAACAATCGTTCCCGTAACGTATAAACCGATGAGAGCAAGAAAATGTGCTAAATTAACATCATTGGCGACATTTTTTAGAGTATCTGTCCTATAAAAACTGTAACGATGTTTTGTATCCGCTAAAACTAGCACAGTACATTATTTAGTATCATATGTAAAAAGAATAACTTTTATTCAGAGAGATGCCTGTAATACGATTGAAATGAAAAATCGGGAAAGTTGCGTCAGTCATTTTTCAAAAATAAAACTTCCGTAGTAATTCTGTTCTATACATTTTAACGCGAGGTCTCATTTTTTATTAAAAATCCAATCATTTGATTTGTTGCACGTATGTGTGTGACGCGCATAGTTTAAAAGTTACACTGTTAAAAATTTTCTGAAATTTAAGATAAATTTAATGCACTTTCTGCAATAAAACTAAAACTTTTGCATTAATTTTAACGCAGCTCTGGAGATATCGTCATATGAATATCTCATGACTAGTTTTACTTTTAAAATATCAAACTGTAAAATCAACTTATTAAAATCTTGTACTATCCTACAATGATACTAACTTCAAAAATATCGTCGTGCTACGTAAATCCCAAGCCAACCACAATGTGCTTATTTCCTTCGCAGCACTTGAAATCGCACAACTCCAACAATGCACGCAGTCCACGAGAGAAAAAAAAATCTCAAAATAAAAAAGCCCCCCCTCGACACCGGAATACGCGGAGCGATTTCCTCTTCTATACTCTCTCAGCTCTCTCGCGATTAGCATCGATGTCCGGTGTGTCTCCGCCGCGGCCTATCGCCTCTCTCTCTCTCTCTATCGCGTGCTCGCGGCTGCTTTTACATTCGCTCGGCGACGCAATCACCCGCGCATTATAAGTGCAGCGCGCGTGCCGCGACGCTCGCACAGGACGTTATAAGAGTCGGCGAGCGCATGGCGCGAAACGCGTCTAGACTCTCTCGCTCGTTCGGCCTGCGTGCGCCATGGGCTTTGTCTAAATATACTAGTGTGGAAAATTAGTATGGCTAATGCGAGAAGAGAGTGAATGGGTGCGCGCGCGGGCATTGTGTGCTGTGTGTCGTGTGGCGTATATATATATAGGTACACACTTTTGTTCGCGGGGTTGTAGAACAAAAGTGTGTGCGAGTGCTCGCGTTATTGCTCTTTTGGTTTTGATGAATGTTGTTATGTGGGTGGGTTCGAAAAAATTGATAGGTTTAATTGTTGAGGAAGCTATACGTGGATGTGCGGAGAATGGTAATTTGACAACTTACTACGGTTTCGTAAAGATTGCAAATATAGTTGTTGTGCGAAATTTCCATGTTGCGTAAAAAGCTCCGAAATATTAGCATAGGTAATTTATTGCTCGAGGAAAATTATTATTTTCTTGCATGCGCGAAAGTAGATTTAGCATTCAACAAAAATTTACTGCCGGTCGGAGTGAAAATTATCAAAAACTATATATTTGATAAAAAATGCTATATAAGAATGCAAGTCTAGTCAAGAAAAACAAAAAATTATCTCAACATTTACAAGAAAAAAAAAAACTTTTCTCTCCTACTCTTTCCCAAACACCAGTTTCGTGTGAAAAATCAAACAAGCCCAAAGTTCTTCTAAACACTGCTACACCCGCACACACCGGATTTCCGCTCCACATAGCCGACAGGCTAATCATTTATTCGGGCGCGCGCACCAACCCCTCATATGTACATTAGTCGTCACGCTCGCGCGCTCGCGGGCGCGCGAATAGACGCGCGCGCCGCGGTTATTTGTCCTAGTAAAGCGTGCATTCCGCGCGATGAGAAGGGTGCATGTATGTATATATGTACGCAAAGACGTCGCGTGCGAGACTCATCAGTCTCGCGGGTATGCGTGATGCGCGCGCGCGAAGCCAGGCAAGGTGTATGACCAACTTAATCTTCGCTCGTATAAATTATTGCCTTTAATTTGTCCTGCCTTATATGCGCCGAGCGAAGGACGCCTGCGTAAATTAAAATTGTTTTATTGAAGTTGCACACGTGTGCGTAAAATAATAGCGATTTACGGTGGAGTAATAGTTTTAGTGTAAATTAGGCGCAATCGTAGTGTAATGGTGGTGTAAATTATTAGCGGGTTGGGTCTGCTTTTTCGCAGGATAAAGGTGATGCAGATTTTACATAATCAATAGTGGGTAGAGGCGAATACGAGCAAATAAAGAATAATAATATTTACCTAAGACTTACCAATAATAATTTTTTATACAAATAAATATTTGTCAACTTGATAAAACGGCAATGTTTGTTTATTTACATTACTGTTTGTTAAGTGCAGAAAAAGTTTATCATATTATTACACAAACTCCTTTAAAAATTGATTTTACCTTTTAAGAAAGTAAACTATATACATCTTGAACACAATGTGTGCCAACTAAATTTAAAATTACTTACCAACTGCTTTCGTAATAAAAAAATCTATTACTCCGACCCATGCTCTTTCTTTCTCTCTAACCCACATTAACCGCCGGCACCATAAATAAAAAATCCACATAAAACAACCCAACTAATCACATACCATCAACACAGCGACTCCAATTCGAAAAGCAAGCGCGCATGTAAAACGCCCTCCGCGCGCGCGCAGTATCTCTATAAAAACGCCTCGGCGCATCATCATCGCCTCGCCTAAAATATATTACCTTGGGCGTGTTCGCTGTATACGTGTGCACGCGGCCTCCCCCTCGCATTCCGGGAAATCGAGCGCGCCAGACGCTCGCCGCGCGACGAGAGTATGTGTATCGCGAGCACCCTCGAGGGGTGAATCGCGCGCCCCAACCCTTTTTTATTCGCCCGATGCGGGGAGAGGGAGTATGTATAAGAATACATTGGCTTCGCGCGCCTCTTCAGATCTGTGTGAGGGATGATCGAGAGGAGAGAAAGCCGAGATGCCTTCTTCTCCGGCAAGTCTTCCTTTGTGGCTTTCTGTCTTTTGTGCGCGGGGTTAAAGTTCAGGGTTGTATTGGCCTGGTGGGCAGACGGTTTTATATCGGAGAATAATAATTGGGTAAATATAAAAAGTGAAGGAATATTTTGAGAAAATTATTTGAAATAGAACGTGTAGGGGATGTGAAATAGAAGAACAATTTGATGAAATTATAGGGAGGGGGGGGGGGGGTACTATTTTACGATGATTTACATTTTTTTATGTTGATTATCATATCTGTAATCTCGTTATCTCTCAATATATATATAGTTTGACGATACAATTTTATAAATTGCGATTCATTCCGAACTTCACTTCCGACTCTACTGTATGCATTTAAAATTTGAGACATTAGACACTCTAAAATAACTATTATTTTATAATTCAACTGAGGAAGTGCTTCATATGAATGGTTTATTTTCCAAGTATACAAGCGCGGGTAAAATAACGAAATCCAAAATATATTATAGAATTCGCAAGTTAACTTCAATTATACACATAGTAAATCGTGGAAACACCTGAACCCCTACTCAAATTAGTCGTAAAAAATTTTTCTTTGAATACCGTGAATGAACAAAATCTGTACCTATATAAATATTGTTAATAGAATTGATGTGTTAGCAAGAAATACTAAATTTTATTTTACTAAGAATGTACCTATACATATAATAAATCTTAAATTCGTATGACAAATATTCATGTCGATTGTAACTACATCAACCCGTATTTTAAAAAGTCTGTGTAATAGGTATATAAACGTATCAGATAGCTATAGTAGTAAATCATATCCCCAAAATTACGAAAACCATTAGCGTATGGCCCCATTATTAATCAGATGTCCGAACCCATATGCTGTAAAATTTATTTCTTTCGTCCGAAATGTGATATTGTCATCGATAAATAAGACGGCAAATTATGAGTAAATTTATGGGATAGGATAACTAAAATGATTTCTTTTGAAAATATTTTTGGAATGTTCAACATTATATAGACGTGATCCAAACAGAACTTTTTCAAACAATATATACATTAATTCAGGCAATTTCCACTAGTTGCTGTCACCTCGCAACACTGTAAATAATCACACTTAAAAAATATTTCTATTTAATTATAAACATTTTCTATTTTGATCAGTGCTTTCATCATATTTTTTCATTCTATTCATATATAACGATCAACGATAAATTCACATGGCGCCTCTGCGCTCCTCGTAAAACCGATTCATTAAAAACTAACAATCACCAGCCGAGATCGCGCATAAACAACCTTATGGCACACACGCATATCGCCACGGTGAAATAAATTACGTCAAAATCCAGGCAGCAGTGCGAAGGTCGCGCCATAAGGGCGGCCGATGCAGCCCATCAACAGCAGCGCCGCGTCTCTGCATTATTCAACGCGCACTCGTTCCGCGGAAGATTGACAATGTGATGCAGCGAGTAAGTAAGTATATGGGCGTTATAATAAATTTCTGCGGACCCCGAGCGGACGCGCGATATTCGTAATTCAATCACGTTGTAAAGGAGGGAGAGAGAGAAAGAGTGCACTGGCGCCATTTTCATCGATATATGCACTTTTGCAGCGGAGAAAGAGAGGCGACAAGTCGCCGGTATTTGTTTATTGCGTTTGTGTGCAAATTCGCGCGCGGTTTTTGATTGCTTGTTTTGGGGTTTGCGTGAGAGTTATTCTCGAGACGAGGGGACGAGAATGGTTTTGATGTGGTCCTGATCTCTCGTATTCTATATATGAAGTTAAGTAATTTTAATTGCATTGCTTATATATACATGTTTGGATGGATCGAGGTTATTACTTTTAATGGAATGTTTAAAATATAACGGTTTTCTTCAATTCTAGATAAGGTATTTTTTATCAAACAAGGTTTATAAACGACAGCAGTAATGTGTAAAATACTTTGCTTTTCCTTAATAATATTTTTAATTCTCGACTATTTTCGTAATCTTTTTTAAAAGTTTGACTTCTGATACTATCAGAATCAGTTCATTTTGTAAAATTAAATCCATATGTTCGAATATTATATATAACAGGTTATTTGTGGAAACAAATGACACATATGAAGTTATTGACAATGAAGTAACAAGTTTGAAGGTCATTTCAACATTATATGAAAAAAGCAGATTACCGTACATACTAAAACAATAATTGCTATTTTTTCTCGTCTTGTGCAATTGCACGTTAGATGTTAGAATGCTTATCTCAAGCTTCTAAGATGTAAGCGAAGTTTGTTCAAAGAATTTATCCTTGATAGGAAGTCGATAAGAATTCACTATGTAATTTCATTGTTGACCAATGTTTCCGTTCACAACGGTATTTCCCACGAGGAAATAGTGTCACTTTTGCGGTGGCTTTAATCTGACCAAAAAGAAAGTGTTATTTTATTTACCATACCATCACAATAAAAATAAAACCGAATAAAACATAATTAAATGCCTTCCTGCTCGCTGATCATCAACTTTGCAAAATCATCATTTATATAGATATCCTGTCCAGCCCTCGTCGTCGTACGATAACCCAAGAGTCGTTAATTTCATGCAAGTTCCTCATATCACCTTGAAGTGCGCGATCCACGCCCAAGTCAAAACTACAAACTCGTATCTTTACGCGAGCAAGTCAACGCGCCAATCGCCATCAGCGGTTCATCGACATCCCCGACAAACGATCTCGCTAAAAGCCACAAAAAGACACAGCGTCGTCCCCTCCCTAAAAAAAAAAACAAGAAGAAGCCATCCACTTCCCGTATTACCGACCGGTATATATATGCATCGCGCGCGAAGAAGGCCTATAGTATACAGCAACACAGCGTCGGCGTCGGCATCTTATCGATTATCAGCTGCTCGAGATTTTTTCTTTTCTGGTACACACACACACACGAGCTCGCACGCACACTCGCGCGCGTTATCAGCGCGCGTAATCTTGGCGTGGATTTCGATCGGCGATCGGTATCGCCGATCTCGACGCCGGCTCGTTCGTTCATTCGCGCTCTACACTCCTGCCGCCCATCTATGCGCGCGACGTGTTTTTTCTCCTTCGCTTCCCTCTTCCTTTATTATTGACGCCGAGCGAGTACACGCGCGCGAGTGACTTTTTTGTTCTTTTTATCGTGTGATTTCACTTCCGCCGAGATTAAAGGAGGATTGTCGCCTCAGTGTTGCGTCGCCGCGCGTCGAGAGCATAATATAGTGTACAGTGCGGCCGAAAGTGAGAGAATTCGGGTGAGAGCTGTGTGTGTGTGCGTGTTAATGCGTGAAAGACACGTGGGTAATGTATCAAAATAATACCCGAGGAGGCTAAATTTATCATCGCGCGAGCGCGCTCGCTGATAGCGCGCAAGGTGAAGAGAGTCGGAGAGTCGGCGAGTGTGTGCGTTGACAAATTTTCGTGCGTAAATTTTCAAACTGTATTCTCGTTGCATTTCGCGGCGAATAAAAGTGATCTGTGCTGTTCTTTTCTATATTGTCATTCGGCGGGAATGTTTTAGTTTGTTAACATTATATAGTAGAATTATTAAAAATGATAGTCTTTCATATTTTGTATATAATATTACCTGCAGTTGTGTAGGTTATGCAATAACAATACATGTTTCAAACTCCCCATTGTGTAGTTTAACTTATTGTCAATTGATAACATATTTTTATTTGTTTAATTAATGTATACTTTTGTACTTATATTTGAAAAAAAGGTTCAAAACGAATTGATCATTATAACCTTTTCTGTTTATTACGATACATAATGTCATATATTACTTGTATGTTATATATATGTATGCATACTAACCTTATTTACAAATGTTCGAAAAATAGAATCTGAAAATGGCAAATAACTTTGAATTGTGTTCTAAGGCTGCATTAATTTTTTTTTTCAATTCATTCACATTGACAAGAATTACATATTTCAAATAATAAATTTCTTAGTACTTAATGCTTTATTTTTTTTCCTATATTTTTACAAACTCCAGTGTTATATTCTTTATAAAATTTAGCTTGAAAACGAACGTTATGTAATTTTTATTTACGCATTTTACAACGAGTTATAAGGAGTTGCATTCGTAGATAGTAATATCTGATAATAATTAATTGTATCTAAAATATCAACAAAACGTTATAATTTCAGTTTAATTATAAAATTGACAACATAAATTAACATTATTTTAAAACCAAAAGCTAGGCACTAATTCTTTCTAATTTAAAATATTACTACGATAACAATAACTAACACGAAATTTCAATCTCCAATCGTAGGCACCACCTTTAAACCCCCATCATCATGTAAATCCCACGCCGCACGCTTTCATCTACCTTCCTGAGCCACGATGCCACTCCGAATCCGCTGCTGTCGCCCGCAAGGAAGCCCGGGGCACTGACGACGCGCATTCCACGGCCTAAATAAACCAGCCGCATGGACGAGAAGAAGATCGAGGACGTGGAGGCGTCATCGGCGAGGAAGTCGTCCGGCCTGAGCGACGACACGCGCCGTCTGACGAGCCCGACCTTGCGCATCCGGGGCGACGCCGCCGACAGTGACGAGGGGGCGGGCCAGCATTGCAGCGGTGGTAGTAACGCTACCTCGTCGCCGCTAGGCTGGCTCCTCGGGTTACTGCACTGCCGTCGACAGCGCAAGGAGTGGCGCACCAACAACGTGCAGCAGCAGCAGCAGCAGCTTGATGAGCCGGCGACGAATGTCTCCAGCGTGGCGAGCACGCCGAGCGCCATGCTCGTCAGGGTAATTAGCCGGATGATGTGTTTGCTTTTAATACGACGCGCGACGCGCTGATGGTGTGTTTTTTCAAGGGGACGCGCGGATCGTTCAAGGCTTTTTAAGAGGCGCGAGAAAGTCGACTGGTGACGGGAGGGGTGAATTTATTTTTAAGATGCAGAATGTCGGTGCGGGACAAAAGAGGGCACTATTGATATATTGTTCTAGTTTTTGTTTCGATATTTATGATGTCATCGTTTGATTCTAAAATTGGAACTTTTGAAACTGTTAAAATGCAGGTGGATGCAAAAAAATGTGAATTACTTTTTAACGAGAACGCCGAATGTCAATTAAAAACTCTATTAATATATTTGAAACGATATATAAATTGTACTGGGAAAACATTAAATAAGTGCGAGCGATCAGTTTATTTATAAGGAAATGCTCGTTGATAAGTGTAAATGTAAGTAAAACTTATTTCTATGATCTTTATCGTCTTTATCAAGATAGAGGTTCAATTTTTAGACAATAGTACATGGCAATTAAATTCTTATCGAAAATAAAATTAATTCAAATTGATTTTTAATAGATGCTTTCTCTCCGATACGTGACTTGGCAGTAGTACTTGAATATTATTTATCATTTTATTTAAGTCGAATTTATTAACGTAAAATTTTTTTAGTGCACACCTACACTCAAAATATGTATATATGTAAAAGTGCTTTATTAGGCATAAAAGTGTAGCAATTACATTGCCGCTTAACTACTTTAAAGTGTATCTTATCAACGATTTATTTGATCATTATATCATATCTTCTTTATCTTCCTTCAAAAAACATCTTCATAGTCTTCGTTATAAATGAACTTTTAGAAACACTTCATTATCAGTAAGATAATAAGAAATGTTGCAACTGATGAATGAGTCACAAGCATAAGTACCGACAGTGCGGCGAGGTGTAGTCGTGATCGTAACGATCTTCAGTTTTTCTCGCGAAAGCTTATTTATATTGTAGTCGAGTAAAGTCAAGTAATCGCAAAAGTAATAAATACAATAAAATCGTATTATAATATCGAGACGAGAAACTAATGAAGGAGGAAAGTTATGAGACGAAGAAAGAAACCAGTAAAGTCAAAAAGAGTTCAAAAGACTCGGGCGGTACACCGCAACCCGTGAGTTAGGTTATATAATTAGATCAACACGAATTCACTTATTAAATCGATATTTATTAATGTTAGCTATATACGAAAACGACGTGGTAAGATATTTACGTTATTTCTTCTTTACAGAAACATGCGAGAGAACTTAACTTTGCTTGGCTGTCGTCCAATACTACATCGGAACCTTTCAAGGTTAGTTAAAATTTCAAAATACTTTTATCCTGTACAATAGTAATGTGTGCGTATTCGAAATCATTTAATTTCTGTAATATCATAATATATCCTAAACGTTCTTTTTAAATGTTTGCTTCTGATTAACGATATCTGATCTCAACGAAATTTCATTGATTAATTTTTATCAAATACAGTTTCTATCATTAAAATGTAGGTGATAACATCAGCTAAAGATGATCTCATTCATTGATTATTTTATAATTAGCCATGGCTCAATAAAATCCTATAATAACTTTATTACAATGCAACAATCACATCAACCTTCTACCAATCATTAAAATTCTCAATAACTATAAAAAAAATAGCAAATGATCGTCCCTGAACGACTGATCTTGACTTTTTCGTCATCAGCACGCGACGACGTTACGTCGACGACGCATGGCGGTGTCTTATCTCTCTCTCTCTCTCAGCAATGCGTCGTCGTCGTCGTCGTCGTCGCGAACGCGTAAATATACACTCGAATTAATTCCTCTCCGCACTGTGCGTATATATATGTATACACGTCTCTTTACAGGTTTTGCTCGTGTTCGCGCGGGACGACCAGCAGTCGGAAATACTCGGCACGGTGGCGCGCAAATTGGGCTGGAGCGTCTCCGAGGCGAGGAACGCGGAAGAGGCGAGCGAGCTGCTGCGCGAGCGGGGCCACGAGCTGGCGATCGTCGACCGACGCGGCCATGCCCACGGACTCGACGCCGACGAGATTTGCAGGTCGTATTGTTGATGTGAGTGAAAGAGAGGGAGAGTGTGATTGAGATGCGAAGCGCGAAGGGAAACTGACTGGGTCCATTATAATCGGCTTTTTCGTTTTGCAAATTTATTTTTGCTTTATTTTGGGTAGATTGAATTACTCGGATGTAAATGTAGTAGTGGTAAAAGAATCTTCTATTGTTACGGTTAACGGACTTATTCGATAGTATAGCTGGTACAGAGCTTGAGAGATTAAAAATAATAATAAATTTGAAATCTGCCTTATTAACGGTTATATATGCATGTATCTATTGTGGCAAGGAAAAGGGCACAAGTCCACTTTTAATGAAAATTTATAATATTTGTTGTAACCAGTAAAAAATCTTATATTTTAATAAACAAAAAATGAATTTGAAAAAAGTCACAAATCCACTTCGCTAATAAAAATTTGCAATAACTTTAGGAAAAGGCTTTTAACTGTATCAAAATTAGTACGGAATTTACTAGAAGAACTTGAACGCTATTTTATTTTGTTTAAAAAAAAAAAGTTTATTTCTTCTAGTACGACTACTACAATATTTAACCCGCAATAACTTAAAAAAATTGTGAGATAACCTTAATTCCTTCCTGCTACAGATATAATTAAAGTATATAGAAAATATATATGTCAAACAAAAAATAACTCAAACCACGTGTATAAAACTATTTTTTTATATATACACAGATATATGTATTTCGCATATTTTTAAAATTCTTTGAAAATTATGTTTACAATATCCTTAATGTTATATATTCGTTTTCTCTGTTCATATCGTCAAAACCAGTTTTTTGTAGTTAATTAAAATATCTAGAACTTTATTATATCAAAATTTTTAATTATCAGAATAATCGGAAATTTAGAACAATTAGGTATACCATCATAATAATACATATACCAAATATAATGTTAGTAAGAACAAGTAGTATTGGGACCGTAGCATTTTCCCGTTTATCTCGTCTATTATTTATCAAAATTAAAAAAAGAATCATGCTATATTTTTAATTGCGTTTTACAATATGATTTATTTATCAAATAGTGAAATATTAAAATAATGGATATCTTACCTGCACTCGTACGTGGATGTAGGGTATTTTGTGTTATTTAATTTTTATTAAAATTTCATAAACGTTAAAATGTCAATAGATAAGTATACATAAATACAGACAAGTCACAATTCATTTATAATACAGAGTTAATATTATTACTTTTAACTATATAGTTTATTTAATACAAAAAAATGTTTAAACGATCTATAACCTAATTATATCTTCTAATAATGAGACAAAGAATAGTACCATAAGTAAATGGTCAACGTCGACGGCGTTTCTTTTACCTTTCGTCCCATTACTTTGGTTTTTTCCTATAATTAATATTTTTATTGCATATTATTTATAGTTTCTTCATTCTTACAGAACACTGCTTAGGATAAATGCTAAAAGGATTTGCAACATCGTAGCTCTAGTAAAGAAGTCGTAAGTAAAGTAAATTTATCATCTTTGAAAACTTTATCTCTCACTTTTGTAATTTTAAAACCTCTTTTATTAGGTTCTTCACCTCAGCTCGTAAAGAGGATATAGTGATTCTGCATCTATTAAACATTGGGTACAATCGGGTATAAATTTTTGTAATGTATTAACGTTGCCTCTCTTACTATTCAAACAATCACACGCATACACTTTTTTACAAAAATTCTCATGGTATACCCCCTTTATCGGCAAAAATCAACTCACTTTGACCGGTCCATTTTTCATTGTCACCAAACCCATTTCCCACATTGTTCACCCGCAGCATCCCACGCTTCGTTCCTCTCATCGGCGACCATCATTTTTCTGCGCCCATCAGCGCACAGAGCTATACCGTCACCCTCCGCAAATAAAAAAAAAAACAGACAACAACAACATCAA
>JAPYZP010002310.1:0-13736 GCA_030522985.1 Torymus sinensis
GTAACGGCAATACTTGAACCACAAATATATATTTGCTCGGTATAGCGCGTGGCTCTCGTCGAAACGCAGCCTTTGCGAGTGTGTCGGCCTCGTCTCTCTCTCTCGGGGGGCGAACACCGAAGGGCTCGCGGGCGAGAAAGAGATACGGAATTGGCAGGAAATCAAATGGACTAGCGCGGCACCCGCTATATTTAGTGCTGCTGCTGCTGGGCCGCACTGCGGTAGCAAGTCGCGCAGGATGCAGCTGACGCGTGCTGCGTTCGCCGAAAGCGGCAGAAATAAGCGCAAAAAAAGAGAAGCAGTGCCGGTGGCGGCGCGGTCTACAGTGGCAGCCAGGAGGAAGAGCTCTGCGGCAAAAGGAAGGGGGGACGCGAGGGGAGTGGAAAAGAGAAGGAGAGAGAGAAAGGTCGAGAGAGGGTGAAAAAGAGGGTCACCGAGAAAGAGAGAGAGAGGAGAAAGAAGAAGAAGAAGAGAGAGAAAGGGAGAGAGTCGAGGGCCTGTTCTCGACGTCGCTAGCGACGACGGGCACACCGTATAAATAACGCCTCGCCTCGTTATTTGCATTCTTGCACTCGTCTAAGCGCTGCGTGATAAATGCCCGCGGAGCTGAGAAAGAACTCTCCCTTTTTTTTCTTTGCTTCGAGTATTTTTCGATACGGACACGATATCGGTTTCGACCGACGCGAGGTATATTTTAGTCGTATAGGTATATATATATATAGTTATCGAAGGCAATCAAAGAAATTTTTCAAAACTAATTTTGAATCTCGGTGTATAAACGAAAAGATACATATACACACATTTTTATCGCGCCTTTATGTTCCACCTCTGACTATAAATATCTGCGGGAAATGTGCTCGTCGCACCCACGCGAGATACATCATTTCGGTGAAAAAAAAAAAAGAAAAAAAGATAAAGTTATACACACTCTGACGTAGGAAAAAAATAAACTTTTTCCTCGTTCATCCGTATAACAGACGTTCGCGCGGGTATATTTTCGTCCAGCCGCGGGCTTTTTTTCCCTCTCCGATACATATCTAGATTGCGCTCGTTGTCAACGAGCACATTGGCGAAATCCGTCAGACGCATACACACGGTCTCTCTATAGTAATAGGGTGAAAGAGAGACGACTAAAGTTCACGAACCGTGACTCAGCGGCGCAAGTCAAGTTCACGTGGCTACAGGCGGCGCGCGTTGACTTTAAAGAGGATACACTGCGGACGCGTAGCGTTAAGCGCGATAAGCTCGCTGGGGCGGGAAATTTGTCGATATATAGGGCGATGATGACAAAAAGTGGAAAGTCGAGTCGGGAAAATCGACAGGTTGGCGAGATAGGAAAAAGTGGGCTGTGTCACGTCGACGAATTGAATATACAAGATAAGAATAACGTATATACACAGGCCGGGTTGACAAAAAGTTTCGATATTTTTATAGAACACGATAGAAGGAAGCGGATATACGTACGCAGACGAAAGCAGAAAATACGGTGATTTTAAATAAATATAAGTCTCTTGCAACCTGTTTCATTTGTCTATAATTTATTCGTTTGAATTATTTATCTAAATGGCAACGAGCAGTTAATCTGTCAATGCCCTATAGAAGGTAAGGTCAAGGCTGCGCTCGAACATTGTTTAATCGCGCGATAACGACGAGGATGTACAAGTACAGCGGGCAACAAGCGACGCAGCACTATTCTCTTATCTAGGCCTTTATTTTCGTGATAAACCAAGTGTCTTTCGCTATGAGACGAGTTCAGTGCCCTTTCACAGACAATCTGCGGTTACACCAGCTGAGCTCTACTTTTTTTTCCCCCCGATAAACTACAATAACGTCAGATAGCGTTCTCGACTCGTCGCGTCTCTTTTTTTCTACTGTACAGTTATGTTATGTGTATACAGAAATAAAATTTAAGAGTGGTGTGAAAGAAAAAAAAAAATTTATGCTCGCGTTCAGGAAAATTTGGATCATACGTGATTCAAAACGCATAATATTTGGATTAGAAAGTATACTTTGTGCTTGAGATTTTCCAAAAATACTTCAATCGTGCCAATGTTTAAGGAAATTTCGCAATGATTACTCGGTTGCACACGCTCGTTTACATTAAAAACGTGACATTGAGAGTACACGTAAAGCTATAAATACAGTGATAAGTAAGTTTCATTTCGGCTTGGTGTACAATCAAACAATATTTAATTCGTTTACGACTTCTTTTTCTTTTCCCTGAAACATCACAGTTTTTGGACTACTTTCAAGAAAAACCAAATAAAAAAACAGTATACAAATCAAGATCAATCGATTTAGCACCAACGCACTAACCCCCTACAAATCGAACCCTGACGAAATCCAATCCTTCCTCTCGCCACGAAATCTCAAACCAGCCGTAACCCGACTTTGAAAAAACTTTTGCGCGCGGTCCGGATAATGATAGCCGAGTGCGTGACATATCCCCTTTAACGAAAATATATATAAGCGAGTGCTCTCGGCAAGCCAGACAGGCCGTCTCCTACCACAACCAACACACACATAGCCGCAACGAGGGGGAGAAAAAAAGATTTTCTTTGTTCGCGGGGTCGTTCCATTCGTCGCGACTGTGCCCGAGAAAACGAGTGCGTACGTGTTACTGCCTCTCTCGCACGTACACACATGAGCAAACGCTCGCCTGTACACATATACACGAGCGAGCGAGTGAGAGAGAGAGAGAAAAAGGCGCGTGATGCCCTTACGCCAATGGCTGATTGTTCTCCGATCTCACGAATTTCAAGGACGTCTCTGCGAAACCGGCTTCAAGGCCAGCAGACAGGCTACATAAGTGAGGGGAAACGACGACGGCGGCGGCAGCGGTGACGGCAAATGGTGGGGGATAAAAGAGGGGAGGCCCCCGAGACGAGGGATATTATACACACGTAGACGTGTACCACACTTATATATACGCGCGGCGATAAAGAGGGATCTGAGATATTAGGCGGAAACGCGAAGTGGGGCATGTGTGCGAGAGAGAGAGGAGAAAGCCGGTGTGATTATGCGATCACGCGACACAAAGGGCGCGACGATGACGAAAGTCACGGGAGCGTTGCGAATTTTTCGAGAGGTTACAGACGGCGGGATGACGAGCGATCGGTATACCGTTTTCTAACGCCACGAGGGATTCTTTTTCTTTTTAGGAAAGGATTGCGTTACCTTCTCGGCGAAGAGAGCTCGTAATTTATGGAATTCTTAATTGAGAAATTAGGAAAGAGCGCGCGCACGTGACACGGCTGTCCGTCTTATAATATACCATTGCGGCCGGTTGAGGATTCCGAGGACTGTGCGCGTGGTCTGGATCCACGATTTCCGCTGTTCAGCGTCGCTGCATTACAAATGAAGGAAGTGCGGCAGGTTTTACATTCGAGATACAGGATAAAAATTAAGCTACGTCTATTATACTACTCCATTAATTTGGCGTAAGTTTATGTGGATCTTCGGTGATTCTTGACAGTCGAGCGTAACAATTGAATCCAGCCATTGTCCCGAAAAGAGTAATAAAAAGTTTTACGTTCTACTTTATAACTCTGTTAAATGTTTCATCGAATTTACGTCTTATTTTACTCAAAGGGCATTTACGTTAATGCGATAATTGGTTATACCGGATTACGTCAAAGTACTTTGTGTTTAATTTGACTTCAGCTGTTCGTGATTATGCTTTCAAGTAATTAAACGGGAAGCGCACGTGACACACGCTAAAAAAATATTACGGTTTTTTTTTGTAAAGGGGAAATTAAATTACGTTATTTAAATACTGGAAATTCCGATATGTCACGAGATAAAAGGTGGGCGCGTTAATTAGCGCACCTTTTGAAAGCGTAATTAACCTTCGGATTTAGAATAATTCAATTAATATTTTTCGATTTATATATGTATATCTAGATATATGTTGGTATATGAAAAATCTCCGGCTTTAAAAAAAAAAAACGAACGTAATATTTCATTAATAAGAAGATAATATTAAAAGTTTTCAACGGAATTCCATCAACGAGCAAAATTTATACCTATACAGCCATAACTTCGAATTCGCCTCTCCTCAAAATTTAATGAATTTCAGCAAAGATTTAGTGCCCACCTTGCCCGAGCCCGCAAAAAATTATTAAAACGCATATTTTCTCAAAATCCACTGTACGAGAAGGACTCGTAAAAGCCGAGAGAGGGGCCTGGGGGCCCCCCGAAAAAAATGGGATTTATCTGCCGAAACAGCAAGCAGCGCAGGCGCACATACACACGGACGAACAACAACAAAAAAAAAGAACGCCAAAACGCGAGGCAGTAAATAACCAAAAAACGAACAACGACTCTCGGGAGATGCAGGGGGAGGACGAGGAGGAAGCTGAAGGAGAGAGAAAGAAAAAAGAGAAGCCTGCGATGCTGACGTCATCGCCGCTTCGCATACCATTTCCGTTCGGCTTTTGTCCGTTGGCACCACTTCATATCCAGCTTTTAATCGCGAGTAAAGAGAGTTTCTGCGAGAGCCGGCACGACGAGTTTTAAAGGACTGCGGGCGCCAGGATACACGGTTTATACGCGCGCGATTCCGAGTACTTCAGTTTTTTTTTTTATTATATATGCGTCTCGTTAAGAGTAGCCTGATGAGAGTTAATGAAACGCGCGGGTCGCCGCCTGCGTGAATTTGGCTTTAGTTGTGTGTGTATATAGCGAAGGAAGAGATTCGGTTGTAAGGGCCGCCAAACACGCGTCAATTGGTCGGTCTCGTGACGACGACGATCATTGCCGAGGGGCAACATTGTAACGAGAATTACGATTAATCAGAGCCGTCGTCGGTTATCGACTCTACACTCGAGCGACAATTCGGTCTCCGCGCACATATATATATAACGTCTGTCTACTTGAAAGATTTTGTATTTTTCCACTTCGCGAGCGACGCGACGTTCTGGTTTTCAGAGTATATAGCTCGAAGATTCACCTCTGCGGTTAGATACATTTATAATAAGAAAAAATTGACCAATCTGACAATACCGCGAACTCGGTAAACTTTCCGGTTTTGTAGATTCGACAAGCATGAGTAATCATCATCTTTATCAATCGAATCTAAAAACACATACACAGACGAGTGTATTCAGCGTCTAAAATAGACATGACGCGAACGGGCGCGAGCTTTTCGTCATTCCTCCGAAACCGTTCGAGAGACCGATCCATCAGTCTGCGGACGAGCGACACCGAGAAATCTTGTATATCCAACAACCTCTCTCTCAATATTCCCATAAACAGATCGATGGGACTATCCGCTACCGCGTTTGTCGAACAGTTATATATCTGTATACCCAGCAACGGTTAATTAAAAAGGCGGCCACCGCGCTTTAGTTTCCTCCGTCGCGGCGCGGCTCACCGCAACTATACGTTACAAGAGACAGCTTTTTATCGAGAGAGCGAGAGAATTCCTGGCGCTCGCTCGGCCGCGGAAGCCCCCTAACCAGCTCTCCTCTGCTCTTTCTCCTGGAGATCGAGAAACAAAAGCGCGCGGGAAAATGGAGGCTGCTGGCTGGGCCACCTTCGTTAATTACCTCATGAAGCGAGCCCCCGTATAAACAAAGTGCCGGTTAGAAGAAGTGGGAGCGCACACACACATCCGGCCGACGCAGAAATTGCGGATTCCAGATGAGCGAGTATACGAGGGAGAGAGAGAGAGAGCGGAGAGTTGCTGCTGCATTCCAAGGAAAGTCGCGGCGGCGGCGCGCACGATGAACCGCGGCCTCGAGTGCAGCCTCATTGAGCGGCCCGCACGTATACATGCACAGCTGGCGCGATGCAGGCACCTTCTTCTTCTCCTCGTCGCTGAGAATGAATGGCTCCGACTGCCAGGGAATAGAATAGCCATATCCACCGGAGGAGGCGAGATGATTTATTCCGATGGTTCGAGGTTTAACTGAAAATTATCTCGGCTTGCTCGTTTCGAAAGATCGGTATATTACTGCGCGAGTGGCATTCTGCCGAGTTCTTTCTGTTTTTTTTTTCGTTCGATCTATACGAGTCTCGCGAAGAATTCTGCACGGAGTTAGACGAAGAAGAATGGGAATGACGTGGAAAGCTGTACCGTGTAATCGCCGACGTCGTCGCGGCGGCGACGTTCGAGGCTCGTTTATAACACGTGCCACCGGTTATATAAAGGTTATTACACTATACCTCCGCGCGTGCGTTACATCCGATATACATTGTCCCGCTGCAGCAGCCGCTCTTGCACAACCGCAGCGCGATAATCCTAATCGCGTGTTCGAAAATAATAAGTTCGTGTGTATATATAGGTGCGCGCATATAATATATCTGCGAGCGCTCTCTCGAATCGCTCTCGAATGTTTGAAATACACTTTATCCCTAATTAAAATGCTTCTTGTCGCTCTCGATTCCCTTATAATTTCATGCGCGCGATTCTTTGACGTGTATATACGTGGCTTCGAGAGATATATAAGTCTGTAATTAAATTTGATGAATGTAAGGAGACGCGCGGCCGTAAAATTTAAAGATTCCTCTCCGATCTTATCGCATGTTAATTACTTAACGTGTGTGTGTGCGCGCATTGGGGGAAAAAAGAAAGACAGATTAATTAAAGTAAATGAAACGGCACTTTTTGCTTCACCTTTGCACGTGAAAGAAAGCCCATCGATAAAATCGTGACCCCTTCGCGCAAGTTAAATCTATTTATATACTATACAAATTATCATTTATTAACAGCATTAAAACGATGGCTTTTGAACTACAAAGAAAAAAAGCTCAAGATTTCATCGCTTTTTCGCTGTGTGCGCGATAATTAATGACCCAACGGTCCCCCCTATATAAAAACTTGAATAATCCTCCTCCTTTACTTTGGCAAACTTACACAAGCTGGAATTAAGCATGCCGGCGCAGAACAAGAAGAAAAAAATCGTTCGCGCACCTGCCCTCGTTGCCCACGAGAGGAAGGCACCGAAAAATCGGCCGCTAATAAGCTCTCGCGGATCGCATATCGAAATCGGAGCGCGCCGCGATCGAGCCTCCGCGCGCGCGCGCAACAGCCGGCGAGTGAGAAAAAGAGAGGCGAGGGGGGAACTCGCGTTCTCTCCCTCCCTCTTCGGTCGTTTAAAAAGCCCGTCTCGCGCCAGACAAAAGGATCTTGCGAGCTCGGTCGGGGCGAACGAACCCATCGCCAGCCAGGCGCAAAATGTCTCGTCCATATTCCCTCCCCTCCTTCGACTCGTCTCTCTCTCTCTCCTTGCCTGCTCCTTTTTCTCGATGACGAGGGCGACCTTGGAGGAAGATCTCGCGTCTCGCGGCAGACGGAAAAAGGGGACTACGCGTATGTGTGTGCGTATGTACGAGCGATGCCTTAAGCACGAGGGGTTAGAGACCGCGAGACGAGGGGTAGGCAACGGTCTCTCCGTGGCTCCTTTTTTAAGATCTGCTCTGATGCGAGGATGAATCGACGAACGAGTGACAAGGGCACGCACACTGTACTCCACACGCGCGTGTGTCTGTGTGTGTGAGTAAGAGCGTATATTGAGCCGGAGAAAAATGCTCCCGGTTTATCATGCTTATAGAAAAGACGACGATATTTTTTTCTTCTCCGCTCGCAAACCAGCGTAATATGTACGTATAACACTCGGATATTTCATTGAAAGCGCGACGTGTATTATTTGACTATTGATTGCAAGTGACAATGTAATAACCGTATTACGACGTTGAAAAAGGTATGACATTCGAATATAATCAGTGACGACTTTTGTCGTCGTATTATTTCAATGTCACACATTCGCTTCGGTATTCGCGCAAAGAACTTTTAATAAAATATACGTGGAAAAAATAAAGTTTAATATAACGTACAATACAATTAAAAAGTTATAATTCGCGTTATATTTAATATTAATTAAATATTAAAGAGAAGCTCGAATTCGAAAGTACCACTCTTTAAACACAGCTGTAATTTTAGAATGAATATAGGTGAGCGCGCCGTATAAATGTAAGTATATACCATTTCTTAAACAACGCGAAACAACGTCAATTAAATTGTATAAAAATAATTTAATTTTCTCACGGCACGCGTACGAGCAGAAAGTATAATACTCAGCTTTTTCGAGATAAAAAAAAGAGGCCTCATTCCCGATATACGCTTCTGCGGATAACATTGTGCGAGAGAGAGAAGTTCTCGTCTGCGCATGAATTTTATTTATAGAACCATTTACCGCATTCTTTCCATAGTCTTCGTTACGAAGGCGCACTAAATAACCGCAGCATATATTTCCAGCCCGTGCGTGTATCCTCATCCTGCTCCTTTCTATCGACACCGGAGCCACACTGTGTTATAGAGCAGTCAATGCATATCACTCGCGTATATTATAATATACATATAAAATTACACATACGCGCCGCGGTATATAATTCAAGAGAAGCGTCCTCGACGAGCAACGATCACGTAAAGACGTGGACGGAAAATCGGAGCACACACAGAGCGATGACGACGACGACGGCGACTACTGCACTCTCGGCGGACCGGACTGTCGATGAGCCGCGGCGAGACTATAACCGCTGCAGCGGCCACGTCTGGGCCGGCGGCCTGTTAATGGACGAAATGGAAGAGATATGTGCAAAGAGAGGGCGTCGGCGGCGAGAAAGAGAAAGAGAGAGAGAGAGATAAAGAGCGAGAGAGGGGCAAGACGACGACGGCGGCGGCGGCGGCTCCGCGAGGTCGAGGGCGGACGCCCGCGACGGGAAAAACCGACGAGGCAGACAGAGGCGGGGCACACACGTAGTAGCTCTCCGCCGAGCTCTCTCTCTCTCTCTCCTCGCAGGGGCCCACGGACCGGCGAAGGGGGGGCGCCTAGCAACAGGCCTGTGTGCGGAGCGGGCGAGTGAGCGAGCGAGCGAACGAGAGAGAGAGAGCACACAGAGAGCGCGCGCACAGCGTGATTAAATAAAACTGGCGGCGGCGGCGGCGGCCGCGGCGACGACGACCCAGCAGGCGTTGACATCAGCGCGCACGCATACCTTGGCCCGAGAGAGGGACGTGTGTGGCGTGCGTGGGGAGAGAGAGGAGAGAGAGGATGGCCAAGCAGCAGGTCCGGATTTCCAGACGTGCGCGCGGGGAAGGAGACGAGATTTCGGGGATGGTCCGCCTGCATATATGGAAATCGGAGGAGAGAGAGAGAGGAGTTAATCCCGGGGGATTTCAGGGGAAGAGGAACGCGCTAAGTCGCCCGGAGTAGTTTTGTTAACGGGCATTGTCGGGGCGCGCCGGCGGCCTCTGTCTGCGCGCGCGAATATACACAGCCGTCGCTTATTTCTGGAGGTTTAAGGATATAATCCACTGGCTGTACAACGCGTTTCCGAATTTATTTGCAAAAACTTTTTGTTTCGTTTTGAAAAATCCCTGATTTTCGTTTTTTATTATAGTTCTTTTTTGCTCGAGCTGTGTTGGTAACCGGACGTGGAGAATCTTTTTTTTCTTTCTTTACGCGACTACACGTTATACGGCTAAAAATATCTTTCTAAATGGATTTCAATATTTTTAGGCTGGGAGAGAAAGTGGAACGAGGAAATTACATGTCTGCGCGTGTTTTTTTTTTCATGCGCCGAGGACACAATACGGTTTCTCGTTGGTGTGCGTACCGGAAAGTTCGTTAAAAATGCCGCGTGTAACAGGTTGTCGATGAAATATTCTACGAAGCTTTGGATTACTCAATTTTACATGTCACAGGACTTTCAGTTATGCTTTGGTGAACGAGTTTCGTGATTTTCTATATTTTTTTGCTTGTATCCTATCGTGTCTAAATTTTTCTATAAAACTATGTATAGCACGCTATTGAATAATTTATACATTTTAAAATTTAAATTGTTTTTCATAAAACATTGTTACAGAAATACGCATATTGTATCAAAAGTTTTGCTAAAAACCATAAATTTCAATGCTTTTTTAAATTTTTCAAAGTAAAAATAAAATTGTATTTAACATATTTTCCTTTTAGCTAAATGAGTACACTTTTTCGAATATTTATATTCATCAGAATTCAAACAATTGATATATTATCACATCGAAAATGTCAGTATAGGAGCAATGTAATACTGCGGCTGAATATCTAATACAACTGACAGCGTTAATTTTAGTTTAACCAAACTCAATTGACCTATAGACTAGATACTATCCGACTCGCCCATTTACAACGAGGTGAAAACTCTTTACGATCTCCTCCAACTTGAAAAGAAAGCTTAACAAACAAAAAAAAAATCCTAAAAGGTTTATAAAGCGAGGCCAGAGCCCACACGTTCACAGCAAATCCAAGCGCCCATATAATGGAATTAAAGCTGCGTGCAAATTGCCGCGAAAATGAGAAAAAGCTCGAGAGGCAGAGAAGAAGCCGAGGGGGCTCCCCCGTATCACGTATATCGATCTCGTCGACGGGGATGTCGAACAATTTCGCCTCCTTTCTCTCTCTTTTTCAATACACGCGCGCGCGCAGCACGCGATAATCCGCCGAGTAGGCGCGAGAGATCGAGATCCGGCCTCGAGTGAGAGGCACGAAATATCGCGGGGGGATGGAAGAAAAAAACGTCTCTCGCAGATTCGCGATAAGACGGCTGTATACAGTCGGCGGCGGCGGCGGCAGTGTAGACGAGCGAGAAAGAGAGTGAATTTGAGAGAGCCGCGGGCTATATCGCGTATAACAGACGTGTACGAGAGCGCGATTTTTTATTACCATATTATATACGCGCGCGTGCAGTTGGTCTTTTCTTTTAAATATATAAACGAGCTGCACGTGGTGTGCGCGACGACGACTTCAGGTGCAAACCAAAGGCAGAAGGTCTTGTTATTAAACTTGAAATTCACGAAAATCGTTTGACATTTCGAAATAAGCATATAGAGAGGGCGAGCTGCGCGAAGAATAGTTTGAACACGAGCCATTGAAAACTAGCGAGAGCGCGTCACTTACATACGCATACACATCCGCTCACGGCGTCACACATAATTTGTCGAACGAGAACATCAGTTCTCACGAGAGCGCTTTCCTGCTTCTGCCACCACCGCCGCCTGCCCATCATCATAGGCATTCACCGTGCAGCTCACCGACATCAATCACTGCATTAAAGAACTACTTTTCACATTCAAAGCAAACGCTTATCGTCCCGCCCCTATACACATCACTCCCTCAACTCTCGAGCGTGCGTTGACCCGTCGGCGCTCCAACAGGTATATTAATAACGCTATATATCTATAATGTTCTCTTTTCACACACGGGCGAAAAGACGAGGGGTGTCGAGATCAATCGTCGCGTCGTTAATTTGTCTCTCCGCGAATCCGGCGCGACTTTCGCCGCCTAGATTTATAGATCGGAGGGCGTGAAATCGCGTCGGCGGCTAATGGAAGGCGGCGCGCGGAGAATTTTCCTCCTGGAAGTCCCCCCGACTCGATAAGTGCAGCAGCCGTCGAACAGGTTTATTGTCTCTCGCGGAGCTGCCGGTGAATTATGAAATATATTTCCGCGGCGCTGACATATTGCGGAATAGGCGAAAAAAAGGAAAACGCGTATAATGCAAACGTAATTTGGAATAATTAGTCGCAGTGTGCACTGTTCGGATGGGTATATACTATATATGCTACGAGTAATTTTCTACACACTAGCAGAAGCATACAATTTATTCAGCGGTGAGGCAAAAACTATTGTTTTTGAAATATTTAACCGACGCGCGCGAGTGTATATACGCTTTAGCGTTGGAAAAACCGTAAATTTTTTATAATTGTGATTATACGGTGATGAACAATGGTTTCTTCTTCATTTTCCTTTTTTTAAATGTATGTACGTGCATCAGATAATGAAATTATACGTACATGCAGCAATGAAAAAGTGTGAGTAAAAGTCTTGCAACAGCTGTTAAATACCCTTTCCATTCCCAGTATAAAATTGCAAATTTCACAAAAATCTACACTGATCATCGATTTTTTACGTGACCTTCGTAATACTACTGTTAATTATAGCAAGAGCCCGTATAATAATTTTATGAAAAAGCGCCGACGCCTACCCGGCGCTGGCAAAAAAAAGCTTGCGAAATCAAATTATTTCGAGCCAAACGTATAAAGGCGGCAGCGAGCGAACGGCCAAAAGCAAAATTCCAGCCGCCAGACAATATTACGCGGCCGAGCTCTAAAAGCGAACTAGAAAAAACCAGATGCTGCTGAAATTTCGTCAAAGCTTAAACACGCTTACACGCAACTCACACACACCCAAGTCTGTAGTATATACACACACGTATGAGCGAGAAGGAGAGAGAGACAGCGAGCACGCGAAATGGCAATATAAACTCGACGCACGTCGCTACACACACGCACACGAGACGAAAAAAAGAGGAAGAGAGGCGGCAAGCGCGAGAGTAGAGTAAACTCGACAAGCGACTCTTATCTGCATGACTCTATGTCACGATATATACGTACTCGCACACGTACGACGCGCGCGGCAGCAAGCGACTCTCGTCGCCGTGGCGATGAACTTGTTTCGAGCCTCAGCTGCCGCGTCGAGTATATTATAGGAAAAAGAACGCCGTGCGACATCCGCGTGCCAATGGGAATCGGAGCGAAATTTCACTCTGCACTCTCATTGGACGCTATATAGCCTTTCTTGTCCACCCAGATTTCGTAACGGAAGTTGCCACGATAATAGTCAAATAAGCGAAGACCAGATTGGGCATAATACACGCGATTCCGAGAACATATTCAATGCGCGGAGCGATAAAAAGCCCATTTGGTATTGTAATTTCGGGATTGCGTAACGAGCGCGAACGTAATTTGCATTCGCGGTTATTGTAAAGCTCTGGCGATTTTATAAAGTGTCTATTCAAATGTAACTACTATGTGGCCGGCGGAGAAGTTGTAAAGGGGCGCGATGAATGTATTATTCCGTCTTTACAGGATTTTTGAGACACCGGCTGTACAAAAGAAGCCCTTGTGCATAAATATATCTTAAATATTCATAATTGGGGTCTTGATTCCTCGTTGAAAAAATCGTACGACCACCACCGATGCACTGATTTTAGCTCTTCCGTGTCGGTACCGATAATTTTCACTCTTAATTATCATTATAATAATATTTTCTTTTTTAAATTGTAAAATCACTCCATTGTAATTTTCGCATCAAGTCGAGGCCAAAAGCGAAAGGCTTCAACGAGTTTATATAATTAGCCCTCCCCCAGCCATTAAATCCTTAGCTCTTTCAAAATGTCGCTAATTCTCGTATGTCAATCATAACAACGTAAAAGCCGCTAAAAGCAATAATTTTTTAACAAAGTAAGAAAAAAATTACGCAAGGCATACTCTTTTCATTATCCAACGAAAGATATATACCCCGTGTGCTCATTATGCACTGGGAGCGTCATTACCTCTGCATTAACGTCAACGTCACGTCGTCATTTTTTTTTTCCTTCTGACTTTGCGAAAAAGTTCATTCCCACCGATTCTCTCCTCGAAACCACGCGAACCACATCGTGCGTCCGCTCCCCCACCCGTCGTTCTCTCGACAATCGGCGAGTAATCTACTTCCTCCACCTCTCCCCCACCGGCGGTCTATTAATTAAAATGGCTGAAATTCACGCACGTGCGTGAATATGATATAATCAATAGAGAAAATCTCACGGGCTAATCCTTTCCGGGTCAAGGTGAGCCTCGCGCTCCGGTCGTTACGGCTGCCGCCGCCGGCGACGCGTGGCGAAAGGACCCTCGAGAGGGAGAGAGTCACGGC
>JAPYZP010002311.1:0-14698 GCA_030522985.1 Torymus sinensis
CACACACACACACACACGCGTGCCACCACAATATTGGACTCCCTTTAAATTTAGCCTACGGATCAGGCTTCCGCGAAAAGCGAGGAGAGGGAAAGAGAGAGGGAGAGAAGAAGAGAAGGTGCGAAGAGCCGCACGGAGGAATGTGCATGAGCGCGCTCTCGGTTGTTGCGCAACGGCGATCTAAGAACGGAATGCGCATTCCGGCGTTCCCGCTATGAGCTGTATTCGCACATATAGGCGCGGGTATGTGCGTGTGTATGGATATATAGTGAGATCGGTGCACGTGTTTGTTGTCTTGGGAGGAGGTGGGTTGAGAGTAAAGGTAATTCAACGCGCTGGCTGGGTGTATGTATATGGTGGCTCGGATGACGCGTCGTGTGGGAAGGGTAAATAAGGAGGAAAAGGTGTATATGCGAAGGAATGGAAGAAGGGAAGTGGGTGCTTTGCCAGTTCTTTTTCGGACGATTAATTTTGGGTTTCTGTAGTGTGGAGTGGCATTTTTGTCGTGGATTCTCAGATTTTCTGGATGGTTTGCTAATAAGAAGGAGGCGAAGTAGAAGTTTTTGGTCCTTGGGAAGAGTATAAGCGGAAAAAGGTTATTCGAACTAGAAAACTTTTCTGATCAAATCTGGTTTGATAATGCCAGTTTTTTGTGTTAGAAAGTGAATTAAATTAGCATAAAGCAGCGATTTGTAATACCGTGACTCTTTAAATAATTATCGAAGTTCGAAGTGACTTGGCTAGTTGAAAACTCGATTAATCGTTATTGCGAATTTCAGGCTCCATAAAACTCAACTAAGTCTGTTTAGGTTTTTACGAAGAAGGTAAAAAGTATAGAGATCGGTACTTAAAAATATAAAGTTCTTAAAACTTCGAAGATTGCTCCCAAGCAAACAGTTGTAAACTTATCATCAAGACCCTTACTCACAGTATAATGTATAGCGCAAAAACATGCCAAAAATACTAGAATATTACAGAATGAAAACACATTTTCCTATATGTTTGTCCGCATATACTAGTCGCACGCGCATAAATATTAGTCATTCTTCTCCTTGGACTACATTCCTGAATAATTTATGACGGCTTGTATTCAACAACTTATTCTAGCGTGCCTGTGCGGTACCTTATACTTTCACATCTTATAAACAGAAAGCAATCATTTCAGTAATTATAAATAAGAATTATCAACGGCATCATCTAGAATAATCATTCCTTCGACATCTTAGTTCAGTAAAACATATACATATATATTTACAACTGTAGAAGAAGAACCACAATGACAACCGAATACAATCTCCGAAGGCAAAACAAAGCCGCAGCGAAACTTCCACATCTCCTCTTGCGCTCGAATTAAACTCCGCAAATCATCCTCAGCTGAGCGCAACGCAAACATCCTTTCGGAAACTACTCTATCTCTCTATCTCTCCCTCTGTCGCTCCAAAACTCGACATACATATACACACACGCGTACATATACTTCTTTCATCGGATTTCGAACTCGCTCAAGGACCCTCGGGGAATCCACCGCGCAGCGAACCTTGACCGTCGTCGTCGTTGTCGCAGGGTCGTTGGAATCGAGTCTATTTACCTTGCGCCGGCCAAAACGAAAATAGAATCTGGTTAATCTCGATTAGCGAAACCTGTTCTCTCTCTCCCTCTATCTCCTTCTTTCGCTCGATCTGTATAGCGCATCGCACGCGGAGTGGAATTGGTTTTGCTTTGCCGCTTAATCGCTTTCATAAATTTCTCCGACTGCCTTTAACGATTGCGCGCGCCGGCGTGTGCTAGCTACCGCAGGAGGAGGTACAGTTTTTTTTTGTGTTTCATTCGAAGGCAGAGATGATTATCGCTGTGGAATCAAAACATATTAATCGAAACGCGGGGACTGTTAAGAGGCGGTCGTAAATCGTGGATTAGGCGGGGACGGATCGCGGCTTGTTCGCGTGATTTATGGGATGCAGTGTGCGTGTTGTCAAAGGATTATGTTAAAGGATTAATGGGCGGTACGTTTAGTAATAACAATAGGTGCTAAACAATTTTTTCACAATGTAAATCATTTATTCCAATAGTGTGAGAAGTAATTATGAGTGTGAGAATATACGTTTAAAATGGATCATTATTGTATTTCCTTTGTTTTATTTTAATCTCGCAATAAAGCCGCTACCAATTTTTAATCGATAAATTCAAATTTTATCGATATTAATTTACCCAATTAAGGGTTTTCCCTTTAACCGCAGCTCGACAAATAATACGTTTCCAATGAAACGATATTAACCGTTTACTTTTATAGGGCTGAATTATTAGCGCCAATTCGTATTGTGGGAAAAATATTGAAAGCGCGCGCCCACCTTCATTTGCTCCGAATAACCGATACCGATAAAAACGCTTTTAATTATGCCGCGCGCGAAACATGGCACTCACGCCGGTTTTTCGAGAGACGACGATGCTCGTGCACGCACAGAAAAAAAGTCCATGCATTTAAAACGCCATTCTTTTTTCTATCGGATTCGGTGTATACACATCCGAAACGCCGAGCGAGCGTTTAATAGCCCGAGGATTTATTGCGCGCTCTCTATCTCTCTCTTTCACTCTCTCCCTCTCTCGCAATTGAATTTTTAAGCTCCGCGGTGTTACCTCGCGTCGCGCTGCGAAAAAGCTCGCCGCGGTGAAACTTTGCCAGCTTTAATCCGTACGTGCATTTAAAGAGCGCGAGAAAGAAATATACAGGTACACACTGCACGCGCGAGTTAGTGGCGATTTAATTGCGGTTTTCGTGGAAAAGAGAAAAAAAAAGGGGTACAAGGCTAAAGTTGAAACTTATTAAGCATCCCGTCATTTTCTTCGACCCCGCGCGTGTAGGCGTTTTTCGCGTGCCGACTTCGTATATACTTACTCTCGATGCAGAAGATTATATCGCGCATGACGAATAGTGCCGCGATGGTGGAGGGGGGAGTGAGAGAGAGGAAGAAGATTGAGATTTCGATCGCGAGCCCAGCCCGCTCGTTGCATAATACTGCAGGCCTTTATTGGTTTCCGCGATTAGCATAATAAAGGTCTAGCCGCCGCCCGCGCGCGCCGCTGCGGCGACAATTGCCCTCTCATCAGCTGATCTCTTTACCAGGCGCGCCTGGGGGACGGGGGGTCGAGCGCGTATTACGGATTCTTTTGAAGTCGCGCTTCCGGCGAGAGATAAGAGAGAAAGAGAGCGCGTCGTCATCGATGCGGTGAATGATTCACTTTTTCCGGTTTGACGAGAGTGCCCGCAACGGCGGCGTGTTTGCCCCGGCACCTGTTGTTATCGATCGTTTTTTCGTCGCCAGAGTGGCCCCGAAGAGTTATTGGAGAAAAGTTCATAAAGTGGTGGAATTTCGCGAGTCTCCAGCGAGGAATTGATCTGTTCCGGAGAGGTCGTTCCTCCGAAGATTTTCAATTTCATTATAGGGGAACTGCTTTGGACGAAATCTTCTCGGAGTATATCTTGTTGTATAACTTACGAGGGAACTTTTTGTACGGCCGTTTTCTTAATTTGTCGGTAGAACTTTCGCACTCGAGTCGAGGAACAATAGACGCTGCATTTTTCATGGATTGCCAGTCCAAGTGGAAATTCAACATTTTTTGGTTTAGCATAGATTATATGCTTGAGGCAATAGTAGCTGCGGCCTAAAATATATACTTACCCCTTCTCATTAGCCCATTCTTTAAAATCGTTAAAAATGTACGTGCAACGTTGTTCAATAATAGCTACTCGCGCTCATTTCATCCGATAAGAAAATAGAAACCACAGAACGAGGTCAAAGTTTGTGAAACAGCATTTTTGCATGAATCCGCGCCCATCTCTCGGTTAAAGTAAAAATAAATATAACGTCGAGTTTGATCCTTCGTCCTACATTCATAAAACACACCCGTTAAATATCCTCCACAATTAATACTCTCCTACCCGTGTGCTAAAACGGTTGGAAAAAATTTTACCAATACCATTATCCTCCATTCACAGCCACCCTCATCTCCACAGAAGCACAACGGAACCGACCTCTCTCTCACCGCACGGCAGCTCCATCGACAGATCCATATAACGGCCCCGCGAACCGAGTCTTAACGCAACAGCGCGCGACACTCTCTCACGAACACACGCGAGTCATTACCCACCGGAATTTCGCAGTGAGCGCAAGTGCGA
Source organism: Torymus sinensis (assembly GCA_030522985.1). Classification (NCBI taxonomy): domain Eukaryota; kingdom Metazoa; phylum Arthropoda; class Insecta; order Hymenoptera; family Torymidae; genus Torymus; species Torymus sinensis. Next base: position 4,175 of record JAPYZP010002311.1, read on the forward strand.
ACCGATATCGCTCACATACACACGTACGCACAGGTCAGGTTTAGGAACGCGATACGCGTGTGCGCTGCACGCGAATCTATGGCCTGCGCTCGCGCGCTAACGAGTTTACGCCGGCTTGATGGGATTGGCCTCGTGTGTGTGTGTGGCCGCCGCGCGCACTATATATACATACATGCACACTTGCCGGCTCGCTCGGACTCGCATCGATGCACCGGCAGCAATTTCCTGTATCAATAGCACCGTTGCTGACCCAGTGGCTGTGCCGCGCGCCGGGGCCGGGCCTGTGTCTTTCGTAACTACCTGTTCCACATCCGTGGAACGTGAAATCCGGCGCGGCAGTCGTGTGCTGTATGTGTGTATAGGTAGCGTGTGCCAGTGCTATGGTTCTCGCGGGTATAGTCGCATGTAAGACCGAGAGGGAGAGAGAGAGACGTTTACGATAAGAAGCCAGTGGCCGGTTTTAAATCGCAAGCTTATGTCACAAGAGTGTGTGTGAATGTATAACGAGTGTCCTGGCGGTATCTTTGTGTGTGTGTGTTGTAATTTCAATGCGGCAGCACGTGTACAGTTGGTGGAAGTGACTGGTCACGCGGAGTGAATGAACCGATTTGTTTTTTGGTGTTTGTAAATTTCAACTGTGGTTAGCCTGCTGTTGACTTACGCGTGTTTATTCATTCTTAGGGGGGCAATGACTTTTTGCGGGAACGAACGATTTAATCCTCGTTAGCGTTATCGTTTATGTGAGAATTTAGTGGAATAGCGATGTACAGTCGTAGATTCGAAATAATGCTTGTCAATTGTTGTTTGTCAATTAATTCCTAGAAGTAGATCGAGAATCTTAATTGCACGACTATTTGTAATGCATACCAGAATATTCTAATCTACTTCGTCATTTTCCACCATGGTAACTCTCGAAAATTTCATTATTCCGCTAAGCTTTACAATAACAAGTGACTCTTGACACGTTTACTTAACTAATTTCAAGTATCCCGCTTACAACGTTGAGCCAACATTGTAACTTTGATGCAAAATAACAACCAACAAGTAGTTTCTGAAGTGACCCACATCGTCAACGATATTGTCGTTGCTACTAAAAAATCAACTTTTGTTTCCTCCTAGAGGATTGCTTACTCCTAGAAGATTGCTTTCTCCTAGATAAATTTATGATATAGCAAAAAAAATTAGTAGGGTAGTCGCTATAGGATGTCGGACGCTGAACCCGGCCAAAGATCGTCGGATCAAATCCCAAATCGGACCAAAAAAAAAAATCAGTTTAATGTTTTTTCATCCTTGTTTCTGTTTCTATTTCTATATTAAAATACTATATATCCATGCAACGTTTACGCACACTGTATCATATAGTGAAATTTTGCGCACTGAAGGTAGGGCATAAAATTTGATTTTATGCTCTTGTTGCATAATACCCTGTTAATTAATTTATTAATTATCAAATAATTAATATTTTATTTAACGACCCAAAATGTTAACCACTTATTGAAGACCATATTGGGTTAAAATTTCAAGAGATTATTTTCATTTGTTTTTGAGATAAATTTATTATTTTATAATAGCGTTTTCGTTCTCGCACGATAATTTTATTACTTGACTTCAAAAAATACTTAACTTCAATTAATGACAATATAATGGTTTGTAAATTACGCACGACGGCAACAATGTGAAGTATTAGTTCAAACGATAATTAAATAACTTTAATCGATATTTAACAACTTTAGCCCTGTGCAGGCACGTAGTAGATGTCGACCAACACTTTTTTTTTGTACGATACTCGTAGCAAAAAACACAGTGTACATTCTCTCTAATACCCTTTTGTTTAACATTCATTTGAAGTTTAGTAAACTCTCTTATTAGAATTGTTCTTTTAATATTTTGAAACTTGGAATGTATAAAAAAGGAAAATTATTTTTTTGATACTAGATTTTTTATTAAAATAAATTAAATGTATGCAGAAATATAAGTAAAATTATACACTGAATTAACACATTTATACACTGAAAAAACTCTGGCACGTAAGATGCCCCTGTGCATAGGGCGTAGGTCGTCTCGAGGTTGTGTACGTCTGTTTCCCCGCTTCGTACATCTGTCGTGCCAGTAAGGGAGCTCTCATGTCTCTTTTCCGGGGCGTCTGCTACACCGCTCGACTCGGCACGTCTCCTGCCCCGAAAAAGGGGCGTGAGAGCTACCTCATACTCGCTGGCATAACAGACGCACGGAGCGGGACAACAGGCGTACGCAACCGACGGTGCGACCTCTGTCTCGACTTGGAAACGACTCACGTACTAAATTTTTTTCAAATCAAAGGTTAGAAATTTTGAGTAGAGGAATGATGTCAAAAAGTGAGCTTTGTGAATGTTCATGTTAAGAGGGGAAGCAGCAGTCGTGAAAAGAGAAAGTTGGAATTTATATCCTTAGTGTAGGGTAAGTGTGCCAATACTGTGCCCTTACCAGTTACTGGATTTTTGCACGCATTCAAATGTCCAGTACCTGAAACTTGTCGTCTGCTTAGGGGGCACATTAACTGGCACACCTACCCTAATAGAAGATTTAAAAAGATATAATATGCACAAGCTATATAAAAAAATGTCACTATTTAGTTAAATTATAAATCGCAATGAAATAAAAGAAAATCAAATTGAATAAAAGAAGTTTGTTAACGTACGTGAACATGTTTTTGTAAAAAGAAAGAAGAAAGCCTTGTCCGATCAAAATCAGCTTAAACTGCAAGAATTAATTTTCTTTTAATGGTTGCCAAATATCCATTCTGCACTTTTTTATTGTAATTGTATTACGATTTTATTGGACAATTTTTGAATAAAAAATTGAATTGAAAAAAATGTAAAGAGCATTTACTTGCGTTTTTTTTAAAACGGCGACTAATCCTTTGTGAAAGTCCCAATGTTTATGCAAAATTTTTGCGAATATATGAATAATAGTATAACACAGAAGTTTTATACCGGCTGTTAGCTTTTCTCTATACAGTAATCTTTATTTGCTTGGATACCAAAATTCTCAAGAAACTGATTATAAAAGGTTTCTTTTATCTTATACTTTAATCTTTGTCCCAAACATCCGTCGTTTCGATAGTTTTCTCCAAAGGACAAATAAACTGGGAAACCCTGTAGTTGCCTAATGACCATCTGTTTCGACATTTCTGAATGTACATTTTCTCCGACTGAATATTGATAAGTTTTCCTACCTCTATGTAATACTTATTTCTTATACTTTTAACGTTTCATGTAAAATGAATAATAGAAAAATTTGTGTAACCCATAATTTTATATAAGAACAGATCCAAACTCGAATAATATTCACAAATATATATTACTCATTCCTTTGTTTAATTTTTGAGAAATTCATAAACCATTTATTCCATAATACTAGTGAAATCCATGCCCGCTGCGCACGCTCTATTATGTGCTTTTTTACTTCCTCGTGAGGCGGAAATTTTTCTGTTTTAATTTTAATACATCTTTAATAATTGATATAATACAGTAGTACATCTGCTATTCATAAATACTAAATTTTGAAACTCGAAACTATAAATTTATTCGCATTTTTTTCTTCATGAAACATAATATTGAAATAATATCATAATATGACCTGAACATAATATTGACATAATTTGTTCTAATATTAGCATAATTAATTCTTGTAAGATACATTGCTTATTGTTTTGAATTTTACCGTGAAATTTAATAACTAATCGTATTGTGTTTTGAAATGTTTTACTACTTCTTAACATCACTTTAACAAATCATTAAAACATGTTATTTATTTTTTTAAGCTACAATCAATATTAATTTGATTATTATTTATTTATTTAATACATTTCACTTTAATCGTTTTCATTCCAATAAATAATAATATCAAATAAAAATGATTATTTAATTTTGAATTCTCGCGCCTTTTATCAAAGAGCCAATCACAGATCAAATCTATAGAGGCTTCACTTCTTCTGGTCGTCACTTTTTTAAGAACGAATGTTATTTATTTTTTTAAGCTACAACCAATATTAGTTTGATTATTATTTATTTAATAATTTTCACTTTAATTATTTTCACTCGAATAAATAATAATATCAAATAAAAATGCTTATTTAATTTTGAATTCTCGCGCCTTTTATCCAAAGGCCAATCACAGATCAAATCTATAGAGGTACCTGGTGTCCTAATAACATTATGATGCTAATTTTCTACTAATTTTGCTTACGAATAGCTAAATCACTTAACAATAAGTGGAATAAAAACATTAATGTTAAAGTAAATCAAACAAAAATTTCGTCTCTCTTCTTGCTCTCTGAATTAAGACACCTACTTTTAATACGCTCCTGGCATGGCCAGCTGCGGCATCTACGCATGCACGCCAGAGCATGTGATAGCCCGCACGCGCTCCGGTGTATAAAGTATACCTATATATATGTATATAGCGCTCTCCCTATCTATAGGTATACCTTATACACAGGGGAGAGCGCGCGCGCATGGTTGTAGACGCAGTCGAACAGCAAGATTCCACGCGCATGCGCAGTAAGCGCCTTTGAGCACGAGGGACTACAACGAAGCGGACCCCAAAATCAGTTAACTCGAAACGGTCGAGCGGGGCAGTACATTTCTATAGATTCTCGTTCGAATTCTCTTACTGTGCACATCGCTGAAGCGAACTGTCGCAGCTGGCTCGACCGTCTTCTTTCGCCGCAACACTGGAAATACTGTGAGAGTCTTGGTATCTCACAAAAACTCATCTGGACGTTGTTCTTCTTCAGTATCGACTCAGCATTTTCGAGGAAGGCTCTCATATTGGACGAAACGGCATCGGGACTCCATCTTGAACCGCAAGTGTGCTCGCCGGTAACCTCTATACAGATAATAAGGAGGCTCAAGCGTTTAGTGCCGTATCAAGCGAGGGCCCGGAAGGGGGCTATTTTTTTGTTGCCAAATTATTTAATGTATTTTAGATTAATTTATTCTTAATAAGTTTTAAATGCAAAGTAGTAAGTATTTCACAAATAAGTGAACATTTTGATAATTTAACGACGCTCTTCAGTATTTCACAAATAAGTGAACATTTTGCTAATTTAACGACGCTCTTGTGTGTCCGCTCTCAGTGCGCATGCGCAGAAGCATATTTACAATGCATATTGATATTTTGTTTTGTTTTATCGGTTACCTATAATTCTGATGGCCTATTTACATTCTCTATAAAAATATCTTTCATTTCATATATTACATATCAATAAATATTATTTTACAAATTAATACTAAGCAAGAAACGGTATCTTCTCATAAGGTTATGTGTTGAAAGTAACATTTTTTAAACTCAAATTTCTCGAAAATTTGATCGGTAAACTAGAATTTTTTTAATAGATATTGAAATTTGAATACTTAAAGAACATTTTACTTGAGTTATCAGATGCATATATTATTTTAATAAAAAACGCTGGAGCCTCCTTAAGCCTCCTGCAAAACATTTTCCTGCAACAATTCGGATCGAGAAACATCTTTACATCTAATCATTTTTCACATCAAAGCGTGGAATTTCAACCATATCAGGAATTGATTTTGGATTCTCTCAAACTACGCTTCGCCATCACGACTCTACACCAGTACAGCAGCACTCCGTTCATATGTCACGCAGTCAATTAGTTTCAGGAGTTTTTCAGTGCATTTCGAAATCTTATGGGCTTAAACACAGAGAAAGAAAACAGCTAGGTTAGCTGAAGTCCGGCATGAATGTATAGTCGAAGTACATTAAGTTAAACCCGCCGAAGAGTCCGGCAGTTGCTACCGGAGAGTCAGGTAAAAAGAACATAAGCAAAGGTTATGTGATAATTTTAACCTTTGTTGTCCTACCTGACGACTCTGGCTATTTTGACTGAAGTTTTGAGCTGTTCTGGCGGTTTTTTTCTCTCAGTGAATGTCTCTTTTAGAGCAGAATTCGTCGTCTTAGTGATGGTACTGGCAAGGAAGAAAAAATTGAATAGCAATATAAAAAAATTTTAATTTAAATAAATTTTCGTAAATTTTATAAAGACCTAATTAGATTTTGGCGCAATGTCTAACCATTATGAGGTTCCCAATTGGGCTGGAAAACCACCTACTGGTTTACACTTGGATGTTTTAAAAGAAGACAAACTTATTCAGAAGCTAATGGTTGATGAAAAGAAATGTTATCACTTCGGGCGCAATCAAGAGTTAAATGATTTTTGCATTGATCATGGTTCCTGTTCAAGAGTACATGCAGCAATGGTATATCATAAACATCTTAATAGAGCATTTTTGGTGGACCTCGGAAGTACTCATGGAACTTACATCGGGAATATGCGTTTAGAGCCGCATAAACCAACTCAATTATTAATAGACAGTACTTTCCATTTTGGAGCATCGACACGATATTATATTATAAGAGAAAGACCTCATACAGGGGCACAAGGAATAATTGATGAACTAGAGAAAACTAGCGAAGATCAAGATGCTGGTGGTTTGCTTGGACTTCCTGAAAAAGAGACTGAACTTGATAATTTGACAGAATTTAATACTGCACACAATAGGAGAATTTCCATGCTGGGTATTACCGACGATGAAATTCATAAATCTACGAAAAAAGGTAAAAAGAAAGGTATTACTTTTAATGACGATGAAGAAGTTATAAATCCTGAGGATATTGACCCATCAGTAGGTAGATTTCGTAATCTCCTTCAAACTACAGTTGTTCCAAGTAAAAGAATGCGAATGGAAGGTGGCTTAATATCATATTCAGAAGGAATACATAGCTCATTAAAGCATATGCAACCAAGTTCAAGTGTGACACAAGAACAATGTTCGTCTAATGCGTTATTTAACAATACAGGTGGTTTGACAACCTCTAGATTCGGTATGGGAATACCAAATCCAGCGCCCGAAGTCGAAGTGTTACCAAGTCAAACTGAAACAGAACCTCTAAATATATCAGATGTTCAAAACTCAACAGATCTCAAAGAAACAAAGAAAAAGAAATATGCAAAAGAGGCATGGCCAAAAAAAAACCTTTTGGTGTAATAAACCTAAACCAAATTATGAAGAAGCCAATAGTCTCAATGATTATTTTCAAGGAGAAACGTTGACTTTGCTCAAATGTTAACTTTACTCTGCGCAGTAATTTTACATTCGATTCTCGTGAGCAGCTTTTCACCATTTCAATGCTTGTCAACACGTGTGATTTAAAATTACAATATTGTCTTGTAAAATTTAACTATTTTTTTTGTGAATAAAAGTGGTTATTTTAAAATAATTTTCTTTGGTGTGTTTGTTCATTTCAAATTTCCATTCGTCAATTGTTTTCTATTAAACAATTTCACGCGCACTTATTCCAAAACCGAGGAGGAAACAGAGAACTTCAAAACAAGACTTCAAAGGAAAAAATAAATGAAAATCCTTATTTTGTTTTTCCTTCTATACCAATTAAATCCTACTCTTCGAATAATAAATAAAATAAAGGGCTTTTTGTTTTCATTTTAATAAAAACCATTAATTGTGCGTAAAAGAATTAGTATTTGCTGACATCTAAAATCTGGGTAGTTATAGGCCCATTGCAATGTCTGTAATTACTAATCAGAATATTTCGGAAATTTTAAAGCGTATAGCGCCTTTGTTGCCCATCTTCCACCCTTACAGTGTACACGGAAAAAAATATCTTATGAAAACTTAGTAGAATCTTGAGTAGCTATAGCAAAAACTTACACTCTTGAGAAATTTAGTATACTTCCACTAATTATTAGCAGAGTTCTATTAAATATTAATAGAAAAATTTTTAAATTTAGTATAATAAGGATTAACTTTTAGTAGATAATATGGTAAAAATTTAAAATCTAAATTTTAATAGATAGAAAATAATTTTTACCATATTATCTATTAAAAATGAATAGAAAAAGTTTAATTTTTAGTTGACTTATACTAAAAATTTAATAGACAGTATAGTAATTTGGATGACGCAAGGGCCGTCGGTAAAACAGGGTGTATCATGTAAGTGCGGCAGTGGCCGAATGGATAAGAGCGCAGCTTCGTAATCGGAGGGTCGAGGGTTCGAATCTACCTCTCGGTGATACTTTTTTTTTCTCTTGAATTTCAATCTCTCGTGAAAATTACTATAATTTATTGTAAAACTTGATAGAAAGCAAGTTTGTCCCACTTTTAGCATAGCACTCTACTAATTTTTAATGAATATTCCACTAATTTTTCATAAGATATTTCTTTCCGTGTAGTATCTAGCTTCAGCCGAGTTATTCAAATTAGTTTCTTAGGCTCAAAAATCAGCAGTAAGTTCCTTTATAGGAAACAATTTTTTATTTTCTTTTATTTAAAACTTGGACGTAACACCATTTTTAGAAAATGCCCGTATGAATGTGTGTGTTATGTGTGGGTATGGGTTTTATGTTGATTTTTCGATTTATCCACATTATGATTAAAAAAGCTTAAATACAATCACAATAGTCAATTTTTGATCATTATAGAAAACAAATAATTTTTTATGAATGCATTATAGTTTTCGTCAAAATATAATATGTTAGTATTTGAGATATAACAGTTTTTGCAATGTCGAAGATTTAAAATTTTCCTGAATAGTAGCAGTCGTGGCTCAGATGTAAAACCGAAGTTTTTTTATATAGACAGCAAGTGGTTGGCACGCGATAGCGGAGTGCACCCCCCCCCCCATTTTATATATTTGTTTTATTTACATAGGTGAAATTTGGTGTGATAAAATTAATTATTGGCATAAAAAATTAAAACAAGGTGCCACACATTTGTTCGAGGAAGCTACGTGCCCATGTATTGGCAACGGGTTTTTAAACTATGAATGATCAAAAACATGTAAATATACACATGTTACATTAATAACCATCAACTCCCTCGTAAGGTTTGCAATTAAATCTCAACTTCCGCCATCCCCTCTTCCAACCCAACTCAAAACAAATTTACATACAACGCCGACCTCCTCGATGCGCTCGTCTATCCCCTTACTTCATAATGAAGATTCCTCGGCTCGCCAGACGCGCTTGCGCGCCTCGCGCCGTCCCCCGTAATTCCTACTTATCCCTCGTGCTATATACATCTACCTCCTATATAGCCACGGTAAAGACGCCGCGCGGTGCGAGACACGTCCTCGCAATCTTTCATCCGCGGCGCTAGGGTCAGTCTTGCTTGAGTTACGAGTCTCTCTCTCATCTCTCGCTCTCTTTACTAGATACATATATGCACTGGCACGCAGGCTTTTAGCCGCGAAGGAAGGTGATTCGTCATAGCTCGACGTTCGAGGCGGCGAGTCTCGCTAGAAGAATGGAATAATGCTTTGTCCAGCTAACTGTATACATATATACGAGCAGTGCGGTTCGTGCGCGCAGGGTGATTGGACAGTGAGGTAGAGAAGAATGGACGAGTGGATGATTAGTTATCGAGCGAAGTAGGATAATTGGTGAAGGGTTTCGTGGCAGGCGAGCTACTTTTGGGTTAATAGAGGATGGATTACTGTGGAAAGTAGTGGTATCGAGAGACGGCTTATAGAGGTTTTTGATTTGTCTAATTATGATCGTTCTTATGATGGGAAAAGAAGAAAATTACGGGACTAATGAAGTGTAGCCTAGTTGCATTGTCTGATGATCACTGTCTCAGATGTTGCTTACCAATACTGCTGCAGTAAGACATCATATGCGATGATCGGATTAGGCATGAATTATTGTCAGTGTCACGAGTAAATGGGAGTAATTTGGAGAGAAACTGTAGGGAATAATTTGTCTCCCTTACGATGGGACCGTGCGCCAGCCTAGACAATCGACGTAACTAACTATTGAATTTGACAAAGTGGGGTATTTTGTATCCACAAATTTCATCATTTGTTTCGTCATATTACTTTGAAATATGGATAAATGTTATAGTTCTGAATATATTACCGTAATAAAGCTTGAAATCACCGTCCACACATTATCAATTCACTCGCATCTAAACACGATTCGCATTACATCCCGTCACAATGAATAATATGTTCTATTCAAAATCATCAATAATACCGCTAACATTGTTGACATCTTAACAACGCATACATACATAGCTTGTCTGTACGGTGCAACGACCTCTATCGATTTTTGCATCAGGTAAGTTTACTAACCCAGGGCTGTCATTGTTTTCTGTCTCGAAAGCGATTACAACGACGACAACGACGAGGGGACGACCAGATCGGATGGCGACGTCGCGGCAAGTTTCGACGGGCCGAGAGACTGGCTTTGAATTACGTTAAAAGTTCGTCTGCAGCGCGAATTCCTGCGTCAAGCTCGTCGCGCCCGCGCGCAATATTCGCGGGACGGTAATTGCTTCGCTCTCTTGCTCCAACTCCCTCCGAGCGTGTCGCTGGGTGCGTTAGAATTTTCTGAAAATCGTTCGATCGTGAAGTGAATTACTTTGCCGGCAGTGGAATTAGTTGTTGTGTACTTCTGTATTAATTAGGAGAGCGGTTGGAGTTGGAGTTAATGTAGCCTCGCCTGGC
>JAPYZP010002312.1:0-13733 GCA_030522985.1 Torymus sinensis
TCTCTCCCATAAGACAGAGAACGACGCGGCACGACCCCGCGCTCCGGGCATAATCAGATATACCTATACGTGTGTCTCTTCCCCCCTGCGAGCCGCTCCACTTTGTAGCTGAGCGGCGATTTCTTCGCGGCGTATATAACGAGGACGCGACAAAAACGCTCGCCGAAACCTTCAATGCTTTTTGCCCAGCTGAAGGGTAATAGACGCTGCGTGTGCCGCGCGCCCGTCCATTTTCGGCAGCGCTTCTAATTAAGGTGGGAGATCGGCCGCGCGGCGACATAAATCGGGATTCCGCGAGCGGGTGCGCGTTTTTTTTCGGGCGAGAGTGGACGTATTGGGAGTAGCTTTGGTGGGAGATTTTTGGACAGAAACTGCCGATTGCCGTAAAAGGGAAAATTAAGGGTTTGGTCGTCTTGGGTTGTATACGTTATATATGTATAAAGTAACAGGTATTTTGGAAGTGGAATTATTGTTGATATTTATTGTATTGTATAGGAGCTTTCACTGAAATACCAGTTAATTACACCCGTTGTCTCTTCCTCATAATCGCTATTTAATAAACGTCCACTCATCGTACACCCATCCGCACTTTATTCCGAGGACATAGATACCATAACGAGATAATCGTGCTCACAAAAGCCGCGTAAAAACCATGAAATTACAGCCTTTCACGCGCGCGCCTCGTCGCAAACAATCAGCCCGTCATCTCTCGTCTAGGGCCTTTTCATCTTCCGAGAAAAAAAAGGGGAACAGACAGTCGGTTCGTTTTTACGCACGTTGCGGGGCAAAAGAAAAAAGGAAACCGGAAGAATTGCGGTAATCGCCCGCGGATACTCGAGCGAGCTTAACGTCTTCATAATTACGCCGTCGTCGTCGGCGCTGCACTTCGTGCCGCGTCTCTTTTATTTCGCGCACGCGGGCCCCGCTGGGTATAGAGCGAAAAATCCGTCCCGCTGGAAATTAACGGACAATTACGAGCTGCGTTTAGTCTAGTCGTCATTATCGTGTAGCAGTATAGAGCTTTTCCTTTGCGAGAGACTGAGAGATTAAATGAATTATACTCCCAGCGCGACGCTAGTTGAAAATTCAATTATCGAAGTTTATTACCGCGCGCGCGTTTATAATGCGCCGTAAAGCGAGAGCGCGTGCGTGCGCACGAATTGTAATTATCGAATGCGCGTCGTGGTTGTGCGGCAAATAATTTAGGCGGCGCGCGGCGCTGCGGCTTCGAGTCGATTAGAAAGACATCAGTGTTTGCCGAGAGACTGTGTGTGTATAGTTGCGCCGTTGCGCAGAGGTTGTAGCCAATTTGTGGATGTTTCTGATTTATATGCTAATGTATAGCGGAGAATCTAATTTCCTCGTGTTATTTTATGAATTATATGGTTGCTGGAGATAAGTCCAATTTACTCTTTTTTGATCAAATATTGTTTTGTTCCCGTTGGTATTTGCTGCTTGAATATAACATGGTTGAAAATATCTTTCTTATTGAAATGACTTAATTAATCTGTTGGCATGATTATTATCGTATTCACTATATTCTCATTCTGTCATATTCTCGGTTAACCTTGTGTGCTACAAGTATAACTTGACGTTCAGTCGAAAACTAGATTACACGCTGTACGATCGCAAGTCCCGTCTTATCGACCGATGGAAATTGAATCTGTCTCATCTTGCATTCAAATTCGACTACTCGATGCACTTGGACGGAATACAGAATTAACGCCGCTTATCGAATCATCAACGCTGACGGTAATGAAAAGCTCTCGCGTTTTTAGATCCTTTTTTCCTCTAACCTATTCTCAACAATCTTATTTCCGCGTCCCCCCCCCTCTCTCTCTCTCTCTTGGACTTTTCCAACTCGCCGGCACAGTCGAGGGCTTTTCAGCAAGTCCGTCGCGTTCGACTTTTCGCCCGGGAACCGGACTACTCTTTTATTTTTTGTTACGAGCATCGACATGAATGTCAGGACTTTTCCTCGATAAGATATAGATATATGTATCGCCTTCGTTACCACTTGACATTCTTCTCCGGCGTCATCGAAGGAAGATGAAGTTTTCAGACTCGCCCTGAAAGTGTATCAATGTTTTGGAAATACTTTGAGAGGATACCGTTAATATTTTTGTATCTATGTGTTATAGGTTCAAATAGATGAAAATGTTGAAAAGTATAATTCTTATATTATTTAAATTGGGATGAAATAAAACGTGAAAAATAATGCTAAAAACAATCGAGAATTCTTACTGTACTTGTAATTAGAGTAGAAAAATTCATGTCTCATTCTCTCCATATTCAGCATACTCTCTCTCTCTCTTAATTGCGCGTGGCGACATCAAAAGAAATATTTTTGAACGCATTATTTAAATGCGCGCTGCGGCTCTTAAAAAATGCGCATAAAGGTATAAAAAGGATGAAGAAAGCCCTTTTACATTTCTTGCACTCACGCACAATGTAGCGCGCGCTACTCACGGCGTGTGTATAAGCCATTTGAAAATTTCTCCGCAATTTCCAAGTCCATACATTACGGGACGTGTTCCATTAACATTTTTGCGCCCCCGGGATGAATCCGTGCGCGCGCCCAAAGCGGAAAGAGTACAAACAAATGCTCTGGGGGGGGGGGGGGGCAAAGAAAGGTTCATTTTTAATTTAAACACAGCCGCGGCAATTAAGGTGCCCGAAACTTCCTTAAAATTGCGTGTGTTTACGCAGATATGCGCTGGTGAAGTCGTTCGTTTCGTGGGGGATTTTGCTCGTGGCGGTTATATACCTCGCGAGAGCGCCGATTGGTCCGATAAAATATTCATTAGGCGATAGCCACCGTCGTGACGCCTATCCTAATTATTTGACGGGTGAGCGTCAAGCCCTCAATTTGGCGCCTGGCTACACAGCAGATTTAATTGCGAATTTGCCTTTGACGTTCGTTCTAATTATCAGGCAATAAACTTCATTACGCGATTGTGGCAAAAATATTGACAATTCCGAGGTCGTTGATGCCGTTGTTAAAATGAAGTGTCGGCTCAGATAATTATGCAATATATTTAATAAACTATCTGCGTAATGCAGTTGCAATTAAATTTTAATTCTATTTTACAGTAGAATTTTAATTAAGTCGTCCCAATATTACAGTGGAATTATTAGCGCATTATCATTTTCATCTCTTATTTACCATTATATTTAAATTTAATTTACAAAACGATTATATTTTAATGAATTCCTGGCCAAAAATGTTAAAACTTACAATTTAATATTTTAATTTAACATTTTCCGATAAAATTTTTTCAAAAAGAAAACAAAAACCATCCCAAAATCACAACGCTTTGCACAAAAAAAAGCCGACGCCACTTCCCGGTTAAAAAAAAAGGAACCCAATGCCCATTTCGAAAACGACGTCCTTTCGCATTTGTTTCGCGAAGCGACTACCGTGTCCTCAGTGCTATATCCAGGACGATAGCCACTCGCATTTGCAGAAACGTCGCTCTCCCTCCCCGGAGATACAGCTACCCTACTCGCGTCGTCGCGTCTTCGCTCCTCGCGGCCCCCAGGGGAGGCGTGTAACGCGCGCCTTAATCGAATCGCCCCCCTCGTGCCCTCTGATAAGGAGCGTTCTAGGACGGCGCGCCACGGTTTTTCGCCCCGAGCGGAAATTTCGGAGTGCGCCGCCCGAGCAATTTCGTAGGCGGAATTTCGAGCGCGGAAATTTGAATGGAGAGAGGGGCGAGTATGGGTAGGTGACTTTTTGGGGATTCTTATGTCTGAGGTTGCGCGTCCTACTGATAGTTATGTATCTACTGTTTATTTTATGTAGTTGTGTTAGACTGGTTTATTTTGAATGTTTGAGGGAGTAGATATGTTTGTATTATTCGATCCATTTTACGATATCAGTTTACGATTTCTAACTGTAAAAATACTTGAAAGCTGAGCAATTTGAAAACATTATTTGTTGCTTTACAATTTTACGCCTAATAATATGACAATAAACTGTTACAATTCTACTTGTGCATTTCGCAAATACTTCAAATAAAAATTCTTACAAAATAATACTTCAAATACATACTTCCTGTATCAAAATTACTCCACTTACTTCAGCAGCACAACATCCCTCACTTCATCAACCCGGCAAACTTATTTGCAACCTTAACAAACGCGCGTTTCACGCGCGAATAGAGTTGTCTTCGAGCAAACAGAGCGTGACCGACAGTAGCACACATACACATATAGTGCACTCCACTCTGCTCTCCTCGGGTCCTTAAATCATTGAATTCGGTTCGGTACGCTGCTCGAGGGTTTCTTGCTCGGGGAGTTTCACATTAAATCTCTCTTGTTCGCTCGCGCTCTTTCGATGGATTCGAATCGCACACCTTCCCGCCTTAATTATGAACGAGTGGCGCGGGTCAATGGGTTCGGATCCCGTGATCGTAGCCATAATACGAGTGGGTATCAAAGTAAGGAATAAAAATGAGCGATTACTTTTTTTAGATGTAAGCTAGGGTTCATTTCAAAGTTGAAGACTTTTTTGTTATTTTTTGCGTTATTATAAGTGTTTTAAAGATCTAAATTTATTATTATTAATTTATTGATTTTTCTAAAAATGTAGCTCGTTTCTGCGAGGTAATATTACTTTGCAAAATGTTTGCGAAGAAGGTAGAACGAACTTATCTCCTGAGATATATCCAGAAGCTACACTGAAACCATTCATTTGCGAAACGGTTAACCAGCGCAGTTTTTGCCAAACCTGTTTATCTCGTGTATGTACTTTTGTGCGTTATATTCTCTTTTCATTCTTCGATTTTAAGTTATTTACGGCTTCTCTCCTCGTTTCTTAACGAGCTCGTAGAATAATATTTAGTTAACGATCAGAAGATTTTTCAAAATCAAGCCAGTTTACTTATAACAACTTTCCGGACGATAGATACTTCTTATTCATTTTGATCAACTTATATATAGTTTATAAAATGATTTATTTCGGTAAGCACTGGATGCATTAGAGTTTTGTTTACTATTTAAAGTTTAATCTTAACGTATACGGACTAGTGCCGTGTTTTACGCGTATTGCTGGATAGAACTGACACATTAGCTAATGGCGCCATAAAACGTTGGCATGAAACATCGACACATTTACTGTGAAGTAAAAATTTACAAGGTAAGAGCACCTTCATAAATCTACTTTGATCCTGCCATAAAGGATTCTTTATGGCATCGAATGATGTTCCTTTTACAGTTTCGCTTTTTGTAGGGACGAGTGTTAGCGCGCCCTGCTTTTAAAACAGACGCGCACGTAGCAGGCCATCAGATCTCGAAGCGTTAAAGTTTACATATGACGTGAAAGTGCCATCGTCACGAAATGGAAATCGTATGCCGGAGACAATTCATCGTCTAACAATGTTAAACAAAGTTTATTTAGCGTAAGGGATGAAAGGTTAAATAATATATGAAATTGAAAGAGTTTAATTATGGGTAAAGTAGAAGCTTTCGTGGAGTTAATTTTAAACTTCAACGCAAGGAAAGAAAATAAATGTTCATCACGGGTTTAGTATAAATTATAGAGTGAACGTATAGTAGATCGCATGAAAACAAAACGATGGACTATAAAAAGCTTTTATACTTTACGTATGATTACGATTAAAAATGTCGATAATTCTTCAACTAATCAAGACCATCATATAAACATATCTCTCTTATCGCACCACCACATCTCTCTCCCTCCACTTCACCCCGATAAACACAATTCATTATTCGCCGGACTCTCTCGCTCGTCCAGCTTACAAATAATACAAGACCCACGCGTGCGCAGATCGATCACTTCAATCCGAGAAACTCTTCCTCTCTTTCCAGCGCCGCGATTTATACGCTTAGCTCGCACACACCGGTAACGAGCGACTTTTTTCTCCCGTCTCCTCTGGCCTCTTTCAAAACCTCTCCTCTCTCCCTCCCTCTCTCTCACTCTCTCGCACATACACCCGCCTCGCGAATTATTTACCCGTGCACGCGCGCCTTAACAAGCACTTTTTGTCAAAAGCCCATCGGCCAGAGAGATATCGGCGAGCCATAAAACGCGCTCGCGTTTTCTGCTCCCTCTCCTTCTCTCGCGCACACACGGCGCTCCTCATTACGCCATGCAAATACGTGCGCATACACTGCGTATGTGTGTGTGTCCTCGCTCGGCCGTGGAAAAAGGAGAAGAACGAGAAGGAGAGAAGGCCGGCGCTCCGAAAGTCCCTTCTCGCCTCGACGAGAGATCGGTAGTGGGACATTTTGCGCTTCGACGATTCTCCCTTTTTTCTCCCCCTCCTCGTGCGCTCTCTTCCTTGTCGTTTTATCCCGCCTTCGGATTTCTTGCGAGATCTGCCGCGCGATTTCCTCTCTCTCGCGCACGCGCGAGAGAGAGAGCCAATTAATTATCTCGTCGGACCGCGCGATATGCAAATTATGCAAATTGCAACAAGCCCGATAACGCGCGTCTTACCGCCCGGCGCCCGGCTGCAAATTTTGCAGATTGATAATCCTCACCTCTATGTATACACTCGAGAGCTTTCTTCGCCGGGTTTTACGAGGGCAATTTTCCGCGCGATTCCGCGTAGCGAGTGTTTGTTCTCGTTCGCTCTCTCTTTCTGACAGAACGGGAATTCGAAATTAATTTAATTTTCGTCCGTTTGCGTTTCTCCCGCGCGAGAAAATCGCGCGCGTCCGAAGGCTCGAGCGGAATTAATTTAGGGAGTTTTATGGGGGAGAAGGGCCGTGCGTTCGGATTGATTACCCGTTGACGATTCCAAATTTATCGAATCGTTTCGAGTGGAAGAAAAGGGAATGTCGAGCGGAAGCTGTGCTATAAAGTTTTATGGGTGTAATAAAAATAGCTCGATGAAAGGTTACACATATATATACGGTGGATACTAATTATCTGGCGAAATACTTCGGTTAAATAGGTATAGCTCCTTTTATGTAAGATAAAAATTTATCGCTACATCGAGGGTTTACCATTTAAAATTTTTATTTTTTATATCTTCTCTAATAGTACATTAATCATCTTACACCAAACACGCGTAAATTCATTTTTACCTGATTTTACTTACGACCAGCCCCGCCTTTCTTATACCGTGTCCCGACTATGTATGTATGCAAATAGCCTGTCGCGCGTCTAATAACCGAGTCACAAATCAAAATTGAAAACTTTCCCGCTTCCACCGCGCGCGCAAGTATCGCAATCAATTCAGAACTAATAACTAATCCATTACGCAGCCGCCCCTCGATCGGACCCTGCGTGCCGGTGATTTTCATTTCTCACGTGTCCGCGGCAAATACCTCTCTTCTCGCGCGCGTGCGCAACGGGTATAATCCATATAGCGCGTGATTGAGCGGCGAGAAGCCGACGCGGAAAGTCGCTGCTGTGTTGTTGTAGTACGCGCGTAAGGTGTGCGACGTAAATCGCGCTGAAAGTTTTATGGTATGTGTAAATCTATACATTTAAAAAACAGAGTAATTAAAAAAGCATTTCAGCTTTTATCCGACCTCAGCCCCTTACGAAATACCTATAATTAAACCACATTGTTGAACTACACGACCCCTTCGTAATTATAAAATCCTTCACCTCCACCCTCCTCGTCACATGTTAACCCGCCGCTCCTATATATGCGCGCACTACCGATTCCCTATCGATACACGGCGCCCATTGACTCTATACCGTCGCACAATGGCTCTCCCCCATTGCACGCGCACATAGAGCTAGCGAGCGGCTCCTTTGGAAAATTAATCGAGCACACACGGCGACGACGTCGTCTGAGCGGCAGCGCGAGACACCGGATTTTGAATTATAGACGGCCGCGGCGGAGGCTTTGAATTATTGTCGCTTTCCTCGCCCGGGAAATCGCCTTGGCTCTTTGCTCGTCGAGCGTATAGGCGAGGGAATCTAGTGATTTATAGGGTATATAGGCGACGATGATTATTCGGGCATCGATCGAGGCGAGACTCGCGAGAAATCGTATGTGTTTTGGTGGTTTTTGGGTGGCGGAGGTGGGGTAAGTAGGTGATATTTATCAAGAGAAGGCGGGACGACTTGGGTGGTTTATGGGTTTGCGTGCCATAAGTTGCTGGATTTTCATTTAATTTCGGATGGTTTATTATCTCTGGCTGTCTGTGAATCACATGTAGGTTAATTTTATTGAGGGCTTTCGGGGAAGATGTTGCTAGCTGCGCGCCATTGGTACATATATTTTCTCTTTGCTTTGGATGTACGATATTTAGAAGATTGTTTATTTGGCAACGAGACATTTTGCTTAGTCATGGCTTTTACGCAATTATATATTTAAAAGAACGAGAAGTCAAATTGCTCCAATTTACTTAATTCTGTATTAATCGAAACGAATCTCAATTTTGCACGGTAAATCTAAAAAGTAAAATTATTGGCTTAACGAGCTTGTTAACGGCACCGCGACTAATATTCAGGATGAAATTTAACGGCAGGCCAGGCAAATTGCTGTAATATACAAGAAGCAACGGATACGCGACTGTATAACGAGAGAGAAAGAAATCGCCTGGCTAATTTCGGATATAATAAACGAAGCAAAAGAATTTGATCTCCTCGGGCGAATCGTAATTACCTAGATTACACTTTTTGTCGTCGGGAAAAATGAGAAAGAAAAAAAAAAGCGAAAATGCCAAGTTCTTTCAATTGTATTAATCCCCGGATGAAGCCTGAGGCGGTAAAACGTAATATTAAAGAGCTTTGCAACAGAAACAGCAAAGCCGCTTTGTTTTGCATTTGCATTCAGGTTAATTTATCATTGCTATAGAAAACTGGCTTTTTTAATAGTACGCAGAACTGATACAATACAAACGGGCGCAATAACGTTTTGCGAATAAAATTGAATAAAAATATACTCGTTCTATGTACGAAACGAAATTCAAACTAGAAAATATGAATTGCATCTGCATTCTTTTCCGCGACTAAAACCACTTCATTGCCACCGTACCGAACCGTAAATAAATCCTCCTACAACCAAAACAAGTGCATAAATGCACTCGTTCAGCGATACTAATAACACGGCCGCAGCTATTTGCAAATCACAAGAAAAAGCAAGCAAACGTAGCGCATGCGCGAATCGAAACTCCCTTTGCATACATTACTCTTTATTCGCGCGGCGGGTAGTGTGAGAGCTGCGCGGGACCGAGAGACTACTGCCTCTCTCATTTGCATCATTCTGCTCCGTTTAAAGCATCCGCGCGCGCAATTTCCTCGCCTCGCGCATAATTCGCGCTCGCGCGAGCGAAAATACGAATTACGGCGATGCGGTTATTATCAGGGGCCGAATGTATACGTGCGCGCTCTATATATATTCACTTTTCCCTCCTCGAAAAGAGAAGAAAAAAAAATCCGTTTAGTGTTCCTCCGCTGTTCTTCTCCTTTGGCCGTGTTTGCACGTCGCCTTCTCCTGCTCATCGCTTATTTTTCTACGTATATACGCTCCTCTTCGGTATGTGTGTGTGTATACGTACGTTCGTCTTCGTACCCCTTTATTACTCGGGCTGTTGCGCGCGCGCGCCTTTTTTGCGCGATCGCTCGTAAATGTTCGGGGCAGCCGAGAGGAGCGCGCAGTAAAAGTTTTTCCCCTCTTTAAAAGTATAACGCGAGAGGCCCCCGGTGTCTGAATGTATCAATTTTTATACGTGCCCGGGCGAATAAAAAAGAAGGCAGACGATTAGCTCGTCATTACCGGGGACGGTAAAATTAATGGCGCAAGGCCGTATATTTGAACAAGGGAAAGCGGGGAGGGAGAGAAGAAAAAAATGCTCGGGCCATTTTGCTGCGCTCTGTTGGCGAATTATTGCGCGATGGATTTTTACGGTTTTTCAACTTCCGTGATGGTGGAAAAAATTTAATTTTTCTGATACGCTGCTCTTTATTTTTTTTTGGTGGTTTTAAAATGGCCTTTTATGTCTGTCGTCGTTTTTATACGGGCCGGATTGTAAAAAATTATCTTCGTATATATAACTACATTAAATGAGAATCTCCAGTATTTTATCATTTTGGCATTAAGTATGATTGCGTACCCGCGGCGAGATCTGCACTGACACACGTGAATACTCAAGTATGAGGTATCTCGTCAGAAATCTTTGTTCTCCATAAAGTGAATATATATAACTACGGCGGAATACTTATTTTATGATATAAATATCATCGCTGCTTTTCAATCTGAACTTAAATTGGGATTGTAAATCTTGCCCGAAGGTATAGCTTTTTATGTTCTTAGGGTTTTATGACTGATGTATATATTCATTGAAAAATAAATTTAAAGCGAAAAAGCCATTTTCTGAGAAATATATTTATCCTTACAGTAGCATAGTTCTAAAAGATTTTATACCTTCTCTATGCAACAACAAATCATTATTAAAGTTTCCTCACAATACGCTTTTAATAGTAAAAAATCCTTTATCAAAGTTTCACAAATTCCAACCAAAAACTTCGCAACCATCGCCCAGCGTCCACAGGCCAGACCTGATAATGACCACACGACTGCATATATCCTACATATCTACCTACCCACCCCTTTCCTGCCAGTGCATCGCATCATCAAGGCTCCTCTCTCTCTCGCCCGCGCGCGCGTCTGCAGCCCCGGGTGTCCAGGCAACCGGACATACGTCAGAGCCAGAGCGGTTACTCGGTCCCCACCCAGTCGCTCGCTTGACCGCACTACTGATGATTCGCGCCTATCTCTCTCTCTCTCTCTCTCTCTCTCTCTCTCGTCGTCTCTCGCGTTACGCGTCATATCACTTTCCAACAATTTCCGAGCTTTGAAAGTTGAAGGGTTTCGCGCGGCGATTAAAGTTGCGCGCGCAAGCGATCGTTCGGGGCGGGAGGATTATAGGCGCACGACTGTACACAGAGGAGAGCGAGGTGAATTATTGGAATAAGCTCGGGTGAATTATTGCCCGGACTCGATGTTTATTGTGACTATTGTGAATGGTATTGATGGTAACAATTTGGAGTGCGCGTTATGTATGTCCCCGGCGCGAAAGTAGAGTTTATATACAAACGGTGGTTTGGTGGTGAATTGAACTGAAAGGGAATTAGGAAACGTTTAGGATAAGCTGGCCGATTCGTATAATGAAATAAGTATGTAGGTCAGTTTATATAGTGTCATCTGTTTTGCGTCAAAACGGCTGTTGATAAGTTTTCAAACATTATAAACATTTTATTGCCTTTCAAGTACGCAGATATTTTTCTTCAAAATATATGTTAAATTTTTAATCCCATATATACTTCGGGTAACATTGTAACGGCATCGCTCGCAACAAATAATGGAAAATTACTATCAGCGTATGACCAACTGAAATATTGTAATCGACGTATACATTGTCCTTTGACACTTTTATGCGGAAAATATCGAAGAGCGAATTTCGTAACAAGGTAATGCGCACTTGTATACTTAAATTATAGATTCAAGATAAAGTGCGGCATCTCCATAAAATGCGCTATTTTCTCAGCCGATAGCGTGAAGCCCCGGCGACCATAAATGGTTACGGTGCAGTAGCCTGATTTTGCATCGTCATACAGCAATTTTCATTTTCCAAAGCGTTATCATCGCCCTTTAACTTTTTACACCAGGATCGTGGTCTATAATATCAAGCGCGCGTTTTTTCTTTCATTTCTCTATACATTTTGAACATTGGCTATAACATTATAATAATGTGGCATCTTATATTTCAAGGTTTACCTTATTGAATTTGAAAGGAAAAATTTAATAAGGAAGCCATATCTATTTTTTTATGGGTTTATTCAATGAAGTATGCTATATAATCCTCAAGTAAAATTGTTTAAAAATTATACGTTTTTAATATCTAATAAATGCTTTTTTAACTCGATTTCTTTTACTTTATGTGTTTTATTAAATTGCTTGCGATATCTTATTTTTCTTTACATTTCTTCGAAATATTTTTACGCAAATGTTTGATAGTATAAATCATGCAGTTATTCATTTCTAATCAAAGCACGTAAAAAGTATGAATATGCAACGATATAATGCCTTATCTTGGTCAAATATTTATTTGTATATTCATTCAATATTTAAATAACTATAGGCATTGCATAAATTATAATATTAATACTGACAGACGTTTATATTATCATGTGTCATCAAAATACAAAATATAATTTATGCAACCATTAGTAGGTAATATCAGTGTTAGACAAATTGCCTTAGGGGACAGATACAGGAAGTTATTTTACTGATATAAGAGACGATGGTTCGGTGGTCTCTATCAGTCTGACTTCGTCGGTCGGAATATAAAGATTATATACGTTTTCTTCTCGTATTGCGTGTAAAGTTGCTATTTTTGTGAAATATTCAAAATGTTCAAGTCAACGATTTGCCTTTTCTTCTGCGGTAAGTCGATAATTTCTTTTACCAATAAAAACATTAACTATTTATTGAATTTAATTATAACTTTGTTTTTAATTTAAATCGACGAATATATTAAATTCGATAAAATTATTTCAGTGCTTCTTGTATGCGCAATTATGGATACTAATGCAGAAACCCAGGGAAAAGAACGTTGTGTATGCAAAGTAACGAGAATACGTAACCCTGTATGTGGATCTGATGGTGTAACATACGACAATGCACGCAAATTAGAGTGCAAAAACAAATGTGACGGAACACGTAAGCTATATCATATTTATTACGTTTTATCTTGATTCGGTGATGCTCGTGTTTATGTACAAGTAAAGCGTAATTACATTTAAATACAGCTTAGCCATTTGAAGAAAGTTAAATATTTTTTATACATAATACTGTTTTAATAAATTAATTCATATTTTAATTAATTTTTTCAGATGTTGAATTGCTTTACTCAGGCAAGTGTTGAGAAAAATAAAGAATTACCGACAATGATGGTTGAATAGCTTTTGCACGAAACCATCTCAAACAGTGCGTTAAATTGCTACAAATTTCGATGGACAAAGAAAATCATTCACTGTAATACTCATTAATGTAATATCTAAATAAAACTTATTTCATATATTTATTTAACAATCTTCTTATTATTGTATACATTACCTTTTCCTGAATTTTAAATGTATAAAAAACCATTGAATCTCATATCCTCAAATACATTACAGTAAACAACATTATTCACTTTAAAATGATTTACAATTTTCGTTATTATCATATACATAATTTAAATTTGAATAATATTCTCTTTCAACGAAAATATCTGACTACTTTGCCATCATTTAATCTTATATTTCATTTTCCTGGAATTGAAATAAAATGCATTTCCTCCGCTCTGCTTGCAGTATATTTTTGTCGTGATGGCCGTCCTCGTGCTGGAAGCGGGGGTTGGCGCATTGGCCCGCCTATACGAGGAACAGGTGGGACCAGAGCTCAGGATGAATCTGAATCGCACTTTCCTCGAAACTTATTCCTTGAGGTCTAGAGAAACGGCTGCTATTGATCAAATGCAGAAAGAAGTAAGTGTACAATATATATAAAATTTCAGAAGCAATCGTAACGCATAATAACACATTTTTTTTGTATGTACGTTGTTATTTAAATGTTTTTGACAGTCGTAGAATGTTTTGAATTTCGTTGTTTTCTTTTAGTATAATGTAATATTTTCGTCTCCAGTATAAGATATCGCCTGAAATGCTAGATTAGACTATTATGACAAAAAATTGTCATATTTTCAGTAACTATATTAAATGTATAATGAATATAACATTTTTCATATTAATTCAAGAA